>LKTO01000353.1:0-54111 GCA_001399465.1 Hymenoscyphus scutula | reverse complement strand
GAGTGGTGTGGGGGGGCGGTTGTAGAAGGGGGGCGCGAAGAAGTTGTGTTGTTGTTGTTGGTGGTGTTGTGGTGGAGGGGAGGGGGAGGAGCTGGAGGAGGAGTCTCCGCGGTAGTGCGATTGGAAGATTGCATCGTCGTCGTCGTCTGAGGTTGACATGGTGGGTGGTGGGTGATGGGTACTTTGTTGATTGAGTTGGAGGGTGGAAGTACAGACCAGGCTGAGGCTGAGGGATGAAGGTATCGCGAGATCTTCTTATCTTAGCGTCGTAACCTTGACCTTAACCTTAAGGTTATCCCCTTGCTAGCGTTGTCTCGAACACGTGAGTTCCATTGATCAACAACAGTACGAGTAAATATATCAAGCTATATCCCTGTCTCTTAAACCTTCTTTCTTCTTTCTTCCCCTCTTTTTCATTTCTCATTTTCATTTCTCATTTTCATTTCTCAATTCAATGGCCATCAATTCGGTCAGCTCAATCTGACTTAATTGATGACCCGACCCAAAAACAAACTCTTGAGCCTCATAAAAAGGGGAACCGAAATCTCCCGACAATAAGTCAGATTCATGACTCCCTTTTCAATTCAATATATCTTCAAAAAAGCCTTCCGATTCTTTCTCTTTCCTTCCCAGTACATCTACTCATTGGATGTCGGTTGCCTTCATGGCTGAAGCTCTCGTGCAATCGGAATGCGACAAAGTTTCAGCCACGAAATCTCCCATCTCATCTCGCGTCTTCTGACCGACGACAGCTGAAGTCTTCCTAAAAATATATATCTACTTAACGCTCTCCTATCCTCTCAAATCCCCAAAGAATAAATAAATTGTTTTCAATCCCATACTCTACTCAAACCCTCATTCCACCTCTCCTCACACCACCCCTCACAAAATGACAACAATAACACCAACAATAACCCACAAACTCCTCTACTCCTACCCTCCCCTCCCCCTCTCCCTCCCCCCCCTCCCCTCAAACATAACCCGCCACTTCATCCCCACTCCCCTGGGGAAACTCGAACTCCTCCTCGCTCACCCCCCCTCTTCCCGTCCCGTACAAACCAAGATCCTCCTCTTCCAACACGGAGGTTTCGGGTACGCGGGTGTTTGGATACCTTTTCTGACGTATTTTTCGGAGAGGGGATATCGGTGTTATGCTATTTCTTTACGTGGTCGTGAGTTCCCTATTCTCGTTTTTTGAGAAGAAGAAAATATATGTTTGTGTATGGATTAGGTGGATTGGGTGGAATATTGAGAGGAGATGATCATTCTTCCACATTTCAAACTTTCTTAGCTAGTGACAAACTACAACCTCACGATATTCAAAACGGGTACTAACTCTGAGATTGATCAAGATGGCGCAAGTTACAAACCCACATTCTTCCAGATGGTATGGCGATTCGGGAAGAGTGATTTCGCGCAGGATTTGGGATCTGCTATTACGTGGATAGGAGGTTTTGAGGCGGGGAAAAGGGATGGGAAGTTCGAATCGGAAGATTTGGTGCTGGTGGGTCATAGTGCTGGGGGTGGGTTGGCGCAGTATTATTTAAGTCGGGGATTTGGTGAGGTTGGGGGGTTGGTGCTTATGGGTGCTTTTCCGTTTTTTGGGGGGTGAGTTGTTTTTTCTTTATTTTTTTTGGAGTTTGAAGTTTGGAGTTTGAAGTTTGGAGTTTGAAGTTTGGAGTTTGGGAGGGGGAGTTTGGGAGAGGGAGTTGTGGTTTTTTGGGGGGAGGGAGATTTGGGATTTGGGATTTGGAATGATTAACTAACGGAAAATAGGTTGGGTGTATACATAAACTGGTTCCGCCTAGAGTACGTAACCCCCATCCTTCCCCTCTTCCCCTTATCTATTCCCCCTCCTCCCTCCTTACACCTCTCCCTCCCCTTCCCCTCCTTCTCCTCCACACCCCCCATCAAACCACCCATCCCCCCATCAAACCACCCATCCCCCTATCTAACAAACACTAAGCCCCTCCTTCGTCCCCCGGTACTACCTCCTCCACCTCCTCCATCCCCGTTCCCCCCTCTCCTCAACAACCCTAGTCCACAACGCTTTCTTCTCCCCCGAGTTTCCTGTGCAGGAAGTGCGGAAATTCGAGGAGCAAATGCCTGAGTATGAGAGTATGGTTTTTCCTTTGGGTATGATGTTTAGCTTCGCCAACCCGAAGCAAATCCTGCTAAATGTTTTGGGCTGGAAGGGAGAGGGAGAGGGGATGGATGAGAAAGAGGTGGAAGGAGAGGGAGAGGAGGGAGAGGGTGGGGATGGGAAAGAAAGTGAGAAGGATGAGAAAAAGGGGGGCAAGGGAAGAACAAGGGTTCTGGTACTTGCTGGTGAGAAGGATAGGTTGATGAGCGTTGGTATTATGGAGAGGCTTGCGGGGGGGTTTAAGAAGGCTGCGAGAGGGCTGGGGTTAGGGTTGTATAGTTTGGATGATAATGCGCTGGATGAGAAGGAGACAAACGAGGTGGTTGGATTCGAAACTGTAAAAGGCTCTGGTGCGTTATTTTTTCTACTTGGGTTTTTTGGTTTGGTCGTTCTAAAGGGTGGAGGGGGGTGCTTCTTGTAATGTACTGTACTGCACTTCCAGGGGGTGTTACATCCTTATCTTTTTCTTTTTTTCCTTAGTTTTGTTTGTTCGCTTAATTTTCTAAGGATAAGAGGATGAAAGGATAAGAGGATAAGAGGAAAAGAGCTAACATTGAAACTTAGGTCATCACATACAAAATGATCTCTACTGGGAAGATGGAGCGGGGAAGATATTAGCTTTTGTGGAACGGCTTTAGTTTTATCGATTTGATAAAGGAGGAGAAAGGGAAAGAAAGAAAGAAAGAAGGGAAGGAAAAATAAAGAAACACTCTACTCTTGGATATGAGATTTTGGTGTGGTGTTACACTTGAATGTATTTGCAATTTGGGGTTTTGACGTTGGTTTATATATGCTCTACCGAGCAGGGAGTCTGCTACCGGTCCTTGGGAGTGACGTGTTATACGTAAAGACTACCCACTTGAGTAGTACTCAAGCAGTCAGAAGAATTACTCTACTCAATGGACTGGCTATTTGAGCCTTATTCTACGATACTTAAGTTATAATCGAGCATTCTTCGATAGCAGTAGATAGCTCTCACCCTGCTCGACCCTTTCAACCCTGCCTAATCTCATCTCCCCTTTACAACCTGCTTCCACAGATACCCTATTTCAGAGATACATAAAGCTCTTCGAGATACTTTGGCAATAATTGTGCTTATGGTGATCCGTTACACATACGTGCTGCACGTGTATGGGGGCCTGCTGCCTACACCTGCAGGGCTTCAGCCAGCCTCGGAATAATCTCACCGTCTGATCTTCGCAATCATCTCTCTACTTCAATAAGATAGCCATCGATATCCATCAATTTGACGCTCGACATCTTTCGCTCCGTGTTGAAGTAATATTCCAAGCACACTCTTCAACTTCTCGCACTCCGATATCTCGACTTTTTGTGCCAGCCGAGCGAGCGACGATTATGGAGACAGCGGATTCATTCATCCTGGAGGCGTTGGAAAAACTCTCCAACTCAATTCCCGGATGGATTGAACGACTCGAGAAACTAGAGTCCTCTTTTCTTAAAGGCCCATTCGCCAGCCCGGGACCTGGCGACCCTTTCCAGAAGATCCCCTGGCCGAAAGATCCGAGAAACTACCGCCCAGAGGATGTGTCCAAAGGCTTGACTTCGAAAATTCGAATGGACGGGGCCGAATCGAAAATTTGGATGGATTCTTTCCAAAATTCTGCTCAAGGTCTCGCCAGAGAATTCCTCACTATGCGAGTCACATTACAACAGGCAGCAGATTTATGCGAAATGTACTCTAATAAAAGCTCGGCGTTGAAAAATCCTGCTGTTGCTTCGACTGTTAAGCCTGCCATGAATATATGTCAACAGTTGTGTCGACACTTGAATCGGTCTTACGACTACCTTCTTTTCTCGAAGTTTACAGATGATGATTTTAACGAAATTAAAAAAGCAATTAGTGATATGGAAAAAACTGCTGGGGAGGAAATTGCAAGTTTGCAGAAGCAATCTGTTATTTCAAGACTGCCTAACAACCAACAATTTACAGTTAAGTCCGTCGGGGATAACGGTAGGATTTATCTACGACCTAGATATAGTGAGGGTGTAGGTACTAGTCTTGGGACAAATAAGCAGTTTGTAGAGGCTGCTATTCAAGGGAGCAAAGATGAACCGAGTCCTGGGAATACAGTTCTCGCAAACTTACGAACCTCAGCCGACACGCATGCCTCGACGATGACGGCCACAAACTCAACTCCAGATTTCTTGCAAACCCTCTCCCGTTCAATTATAAAATGGACTGATAAACTTGACGAGATCGAAAACCAAATCATACGGCACCAGATCACATCCTTTGACCTCTTCGAATATATCGCTGGAGCAGAGACACAAGATGGTTCGTCGAACACTCCCAGCATCATTCGAACTGAAGAGGTGGCACTCCATTCAACCTACTCTGGGCCTTCAGCAGCAGACAGGAATGCTAGCCCATGGATAGTTTACTCGAATGGAGCGAGGGTGAGCACTCAGGCTGCAGCCGACTCCACCGAAATATTGCGATCAGTCTCTCCACTACGACCTGCTAAGAAGAAGGCCGACTCGGCGGTCTCAGGGGTTTATTATGATAGCACTGTTCAAAAAAGATTTGAAGAACTGGTCAGTCTTTTTAACAGCAGCCGAAATGCTCTGCGAAAGGAAAAGATGACGAGGAAGATGGCGGACATGAAACAAGCGGCGGAAAGAAAGATTGATCATGAGGACGAAGAGAATCGGATATATAAAGTCGATGTGCCTCATTACCATCTCAGTTCCAGCCGATTTGATGAATATCGAGCGAAGCCTCCGGGCCCTCGGCATGAATTTCATACGACCCCAGAAAATAGTCTATTTGGAAAGTCTTCTGAAAGGAGTGATATCTTTAGCGACGTAGACAACACGCTCGCGTGGTGCCAGAGTCAATGCGAACTGGCTGCTCATAGATTTTTACGGGAGAGTGGAGGTGACATCGAGGTCGAAGCTATCAAGGATAAACTTGGTAAGATGGGGATCACTATCTTGAACGAACTTGAAGGATCAGAGAAAGCTTTTGGAGCAATGGAGGAACCGTCTTTGAAGGACCCCGAATTTCGTACCCCGACGCAACATACGGGCTCTTCACTGACGGGGAGTGATGTTGATGATGGTGGCATAGAAACGGCGCTGTGGAAGCTACGAGCGAAGCCAAAACCGGCAAGTAGAGAGGTTCAACTAGGTGATGGTAAGAATCCTCATGTTTTACTTTATTATACCCCCTTCCTCAATTCCCTCGGGAATTCAAGGACAATTACAACCGAGAATGTTTCGTGGAATTTTGCATTTGCATTCAGATTCGTCTAAAGATTCTCGGATAACGAAGACAGTTGTTCCGAAATATTCCCCAAAATACTCACCAAGAGCAGGTGTACCCGACGAAAGACCCGAGTCACCGAACCAAGAACAAGTCTCATCAGATTCTGGGTATCATGCTCACAAGCTGGAACTTCTTGATATTCATGATTCGATCGAAAGGTCGCCTCCACAAAGTCCAAATCCAAATCTTCGGTCTTCCACTGATACTGCCGATACTCCAATTACAGCCATGGAACCAGAGGTCGAGAGTCGTTCCTCCGCCAGCGAATCTTTTGACGATAGTGATACTTCTTCTGAGCCTCGTCTTGCCGACCCTCGTGCGTACTTCGAAAGGTTACGGGCTCTGCGTGCCGAGGTTTATGAGAATTCTTCTGTTTGGATCCACGGTTGTGATGATGTCCCAGAGCCCCAGGGAAATCGTAGGCTTCTGCTGGGTGGAAGCCCATCCGACAACGACATGATCGAGCTGGTTAAGTCTGTAAGAGCCAACGACATGATCCAAGGGGTCAATACTAAAAGAGCCAGCGACCTGTTGTTTTTACTTGAAAGTCGCAAGATATTACAAAATACATGTCGCAATATCAAGCGTCTCCAAGAGGCAAACTTCTGTACGAATAAAATCGTTGTGCTTACTGAACAGAACTCTCGGCCAGGAATCGCAAAGCTAACGGGCCTCGAAGTTTCTACAATATTCCGGCTCGAGAAGCTATTCGACGATGAACTCAGTCGACTTTCAACCCTTCTCAGAGCTAATGGGACTATTTCAGACACCCAATCTGGCAGGGTCGAGCAGGATACTGACCAGGCCAATGGCTGGGACCCAAAGGATTTGACAAAAGCTTGCCGTGCGACACTTGCCGAAATCGGACTGCAAATCGAGGAAACTCGAGCTGTGACGGGGGCAACCTTCTGGAAAACAGCGACACAAGTTTTAGATATAGCTGTTGTGGCTTACTCTGGAGCATATATTGAAGATTTCAGTGTTTTTTTGGGAGGCGAGAGAAAGAAGTTTCACATACCGCATCGCATTTCCTACTTGGACGATGATTTAAACCTCATGCATCGGTTCCCTCCCCATCCTTTCATCAGAGTTCGGAGTTGTCGGATGTTTTGCCTGGACAATTTTCTGGGAAGACTTCCAATATGGGTGTTTAACGATCGAGGTGCCCATGCCCCTTTCAGTAATGTGTCCAGACTTTACTTGTCTACAACGATGGACGACTTGTCCAATATTTGGGGGCCATCCTGGAAGATAGTGCGTGATTCAAGACCAGGGGAAGTCCAGAACATTGACATCGGAAACGGCACAATAGTGCCATGGTCCTCCGGAAATTCACCCGTCCAGTGTATAGAGAACGAGGTTTTCGCACACTGGATTTCATACAAAGCTTGGAATGCCAGCGATCTCGAATATGGCCAAAGAGGATTGGAACGGAAACATTTCCTGGAATCCGATATATTGTTGATAGGTGCAGATACAAAAGCAGAGGGGTTGGTCGTGAACGCTAGTTGCAACCCAACAATCCAGCAGAGAAGACAATTGAAAGACAAATTGAGGGAAAGGAAGGCTCTTAGAGAACTCGGCACTGATCGACCAAGAAGATATACGGACTCCCACGCTATTCAAGTTACAGGAAGTGTAATGGGATTTTTCAATGTGGCAGATACCATCACTTATAAACGTGGAGCCGGCCAATCGATGAAGGTACGTCCCGAGAACCCCTTCCTAATGTGGTCTTTCCATGAGTTCTTCTAAAGAAGTTGGTCATTTGAAACTTTTCTCCGAAAACGTTGGAGGGAATAGAAAGTCGGACTCTCAGTCGTCTCGTGGAATAATATATTCACTCACAGAGGAACATTGACTGACTCCAAATTTTGAGGAAGTAGGATGTTTTGGTTGAACGATGGCGAAATGGAGTCTGGAATATCTCCGATCTTGAAACCTGTGGCGGTGTTGAGGTCTCGATGTGTACACGCAATGCCCGAAGAAGAAAAATAAGACAAGTTATAGCTTCTGAAGTAATGCGGAAGTACCTGCGAGGAACCTCGTTTCAATGGAGTCTAGAAGAGAATGAAACCAGGTTTTTCGCTTCTCTCCGCCATCCTAAAGAACTAAGGAAGCTCTGGAAGACCGACAAGATTTTTCAGAAGAATGCCGGTGATGCTATCACACGATGCCTAGTTGCGTTGGAGACAACCGGCGTAGATACTGACACCCAGGAGCTCAGCGCTTTATGGGTGGAGTCTTTCGACGACGGCAACGATTTTGATTTTGATTCCGATGATGGTTCCGTAGCAAACAGCGACGCCCAAAGCAACGGGAGACAATCGGTGATTTCCTACAACCTTGACCCCCAACTTGAAGAATGGGTTGTAACTCTATTTCGTGCCGAGCATTCGTGGTCAGGATTTCTCCAAGACTCGGAAGAAATAATGACTATGGCGATTTTCAATTCGATTTGCTTGGAATTCCATGATAAAACGGGGAAGGGACGATGCTCCCAAACCCCTGGATTTCCCGTCCTCAAGACGGCCCTCTGGATCAATGAAGCCATCATCGGAACTAATTGCCTCGAGCGTGAAAATCCGGATCCGACTAATGGCAAGTTCGAATGGAACGCAAAGCAATCAAAGAAGGGAACCAAACTCCATCTCGGAAATCAGGGAACTCTCGAAATCGTCCAAAAGGCAACGGAGACATGTCCGTTGGTTGTTGAATGGGGTCAAGTGCCGAGTAAATTGGCGAAGGAAGTGAAAAACATCGGCGTGAGAAAGATTTTGTTAGGCAAAAATGAGGAGATGGCGCATCAAGAGTATATGAAAGGTTCCTGGAGTGGAAAACCGTTGCCGGTTATTGTTCTCCCGAAGTCGACAAGGTTGTTGCTTTCCAAATAAGTTCGCAGTATCCCTGGTTCGTACTGTACCTGCTTGATTTGCTCGTTGTTCTATAGGTAGCTTTCTGGGACAACCCTAGTAAATTATCCCAGTTGTTTGGAACAATGAACGCCGATTGTTCAGACCGTAAATGGGTTAATTGACTTTATTCTAGATTGTCCTGGAAAGTTAGAACGAACATTTTCTTCTTTTATCGCCATTGCTTTCTTGTAAGGGAGTTTTAGGAAGGTCGGAATAAGCACGATTAGCATTCTGCCTGAAAGGGGCAATAAACTTACACTATGACAACATTGTGGCACGGGAGTAGGGTTAGTTGAAGCCGTATTACCGAGCTTTGGACCTGTTCTGTCAGCATTCTTCAACGATAAGAAATACGAGGTTGGATAAGGCTCAATGCTTCTGATAGAATCGCTCGGTTGGGAGATATCGGTCCCCAGAGGCTCCCACGAAGAGACTTGAAAGCGAGGGTTTGATATTAGGAAACGTTCTAGAGTATAGAGAAGTTGTTACTACTCGTACGTTCAGGAGTACGAGTTTGCGGGCTTTTAAGCAGTTATTTCACGACGGCCGAGGCATGACTAGGAGCCAGGGATGCAAGTAAATTACGGTGACCAAGGTACCGCCTGCATCCACGACGATCCGCTACACGACATTAGGAAGGTGGCCAATGAAGATTCCAACATTGACGAATCATGCCATTTCACCACCCCGATTCCCGACTATGTAACCCATAATTTACCAATTTCATTTTTTGAACCGACTCGCAGAGGTAGCTTCCTTCCACTTTTGGTATCGGACGAGGAAGCGGGTATGTAGCCAAGGACGATGGCCTGCAAAACCGTTGTGGCGGGTTAGGAATTTGTGGGTAAAGAGCTGCATGTATAAAAGGATCTCCTCCCCACGAGAAGCTTGATTGTCTTGGACCCTTGGCTCAAGAGCTCTTCGTTGTTGCTCTCTCCTACATTCCTCCCTTCTCGCTTCCCTACCCGAGGAACGTCGCCAGCATGAGGTCTACGTTTTCCATCATCGGTGCGATTGCACTTGGTGCACAAACCGCCTTGGGAACACCAATTCAGTCTCGTACGGCATATGATGTGAAGGAAGTTCATCAAGCACCTCGAAAATGGAATCAACTTGGTCGTGCCCCAGGAGATCATAAACTCCACCTCCAGATTGGGTTGAAGCAGGAGAATTTTGCAGAGCTTGACCGACACCTTTACGAGGGTAAGAAACTATCAACATCACATACGTGAATCCCTACTAACATTTTTCTAGTTTCGGACCCGGAACATGCTCGGTAAAAATGCAAGCTCTATGCCCCGAGAAACCCAACTGATGTCAATCTAGTTACGGCCAACATTTAAGCATCGATCATGTGAACGATTTGGTGAAGCCTGCGGAAGAGACCTTAGATCTCGTCCATGAATGGTTACTCACCAATGGCGTCCATGAGTTGAACTACTCTCCCGCCAAGGATTGGATCAGCATTCAAATAGATGTCTCCTCTGCTGAAGCTCTCCTCGATGCCGAGTATTCTGTATATCAGCATGAGGACGGTTCTGTCCTTGTGCGAACAGAGAAATGGTCTCTTCCGAGACATCTTCATGAGCACGTGGATACTATCCAGGTATGTACCTTCCCCATGTCCGCCGTAGCATACGATACTACTCGACAGAGTTTTTTTGTTCAAATATACCCTTTCTCGTATGAAACTTTCCTCATCATCATCATCTGATTATCTGACAGCCAACCACCTCTTTCATGCGAACCAAGCCAAAGAGTTCGGACTGGAAACAATTCTCGGAGCCCTTAATACCAGCTGGTTACAAACCCCCAACCAACGAGACTGTCGCCAAAGTCTGCACATTCTTCCCCGTCACAATTCAATGTTTTCAGACCCTCTACGGAACCATCCATTACAAGCAAAAGGTTCCAGGTATCAACAAGATTGCTTTCAACAATTATCTCAACCAAACTCCTATCCGGCCAGATATTGAGATGTTTCTCAAGAAATATGTACCAGAAGCTGCCAAAACTGCTTACACATTCAAGTCAATTGAGATTGATGGTGGTCCAGCAGCTCAATTCACACCGTTGACTCTGGAACAAGCTGCAGGAGATGACTTTGTTCGTGAGGCAAATCTTGATGCTCAAACCATTCTTGGAATGACATATCCTCAACCAGTATATTCTTACTCAACTGGAGGAAGCCCACCTTTTATTCCAGATGTCAACACGCCAACCGATACCAATGAGCCCTATCTCGTTTGGGTCAACTATGTCATGTCTCAGAGAGATGTGCCCCAGGTCATTAGCAGTTCTTATGGTGATGATGAACAAACAGTCCCGAAAGCATACGCTGAACGTGTCTGCAAACAATTTGCTCAATTAGGAGCTCGCGGAATTTCTCTCTTGGTATCTAGCGGAGACGATGGGGTTGGGTCAGACGATGCTGAAGCTTGCGTGACAAATGACGGCAAGAATACCACCACCTTCTTGCCAGCTTTCCCAGCAGGATGTCCTTATGTCACAACCGTCGGAGCTACGCAACAATTTGAGCCAGAGGTCTCTGCATATCGTCAACCTGGAATTGGTCCTGATGGAAGGAACCACGGCTTCTATGCCTCGGGATCTGGTAAGTTTAACATTTGATTATCATTATGTATAATACTAACCAAATATCTCTAGGATTCTCATCATACTTTTCCCGACCTTCATACCAAGACGCCGTTGTTCCAGCTTATATCAAGAGCCTGAACGGCTCTTATGATGGACTTTATAGCAAAAACGGTCGAGGATACCCTGATCTCGCAGCTCAAGGTCTTTACTTTGCCTTCGTTTTCAACCTCACAGAGAGCTCCATTAGTGGTACATCCGCCTCGTGCCCCTTGATGTCCAGTATCATCTCCCTCGTAAACGATGCCCTCATCTCCAGCAACAAACCCCCTCTAGGATTCCTCAACCCATGGCTTTACTCCAAGGGATACAAGGGGTTTACTGATATCTTGAGTGGAAACTCTCAAGGTTGTGGTGTTACTGGTTTCCCAGTTACCAAAGGTTGGGATCCAATTACCGGTTTTGGAACACCTGTTTTCCCGGAGTTGCTGAAGTTGGCAGGGGCTGGGGGCCATGGTATTCCTTGATTGTGGATACTTTTATAATGAATCAGACATACGATATAATGTATATATTTATATTCGATAAAGCCCTTTCGCTTATTTATTGATTACTACCTTGTCATATTCCTTTCCCTTTTCTAAAGCATGTGATTATATCCCCTTTTTGCCCTTCGAATTCACTTGGGCTAGCGAAGAAGCCCATCAACATGTTCCTCAATCTTCGGATCAAACAACCATCTTTGACCCTCTTCCGATCCATCAAAAGAAAGTTCCTCAGTTGACAATTTTGCCAGTTGCTCAGTGGGCAGACGTTTGTTGTTCAACTTCTTCGTCAATTCCAAGATCCTCGCAATTCTTCCATGTCTATATTTCAACCAAGCTTCCAGTACTTTCCCCAGTTTTTCATCCTCCGGTAACTTGGAAAACAAGTAGGCCAAGGAATAAACATCCTCAAACGCCTGGCAAGCTCCTTGACCAGCGGTTGGTGGAATCGCATGAGCAGCATCACCTACAATGATAACTCGTTTCTTTGCCGAGAACCAAGTATCGAGATGCGGAACGACGTAGAAGGGCCAGATTGAAAGTTTATCAACCATGATATTCTCCATTGCCGACTGAACGACATCAGGACAACCTTTTTGATCCTCTGTCAACATGGCGAGGAGAGAATCTTTATCATTTTTGAGGTTCTTCCATCCTTCTTTGTCGAGCTCTGCGTGTCGGTTTTGTCTCCCGACGAGGATCTCGCTTCCTTCTGGGTTTTGGGGTGCCATTACCCACGCGCCGTGAGCTCCATGGATGGATACGGGAAGTGGATATTCTTCTCCATTGTCCTGAGAGGGGAGACGTAGTTTTGATCGTGAGACTGCGGCTGTGATAGCCATTATGCCGCTGTAGATTGGTTTGACGTCCGGGTGGAGGTATTTTCGGACTTGGGAGTATATCCCATCAGTTCCAATGAGGAAGGTTGCCGTTTCCTGGGAACCGTCTTCGAATTCGAAGGTCACAGATTCCTCGGTTTCGGTGACGACTTTTGAGAATCTACGGCCGTAGACGATTGAGATTCCGCGATCCGTTGCGGCGTTGCGAAGCTCTTGGAGTAGAACCTGTCTGTAGATTCGGAGGGCCTTGTACCCGAAGGCGCTTCTGCTGCCCATGTTGTAAGAGTCCATGGTGTTGTTTTCCGCATCTTTGTAGACTACATTCTCGAACTCAAATCCCTGGGATTTGATACTTTGATATATCCCGAGAGTATCCAGAATGCGAAGCGCATTTGGAGAGAGCATGAGTGCACCATCGGTGGAAGAGGTTGGTTCTCGGAGTTCGTAAATGGTGACTTTGGTACCTGGTGAGTACTTGTGAAGAGAAAGCGCCAATGTGAGACCCTTTGAATGTTAGTCTAGTTGTTTTAATAACGGGAAGAGGATCTTACGGCTAGTCCGGCTCCCACAAGTGCCAGGTTTGGAGATGATTTATGGTCCATACTGAGAATTTTTGAGGGAAAGTCTGATTTTTGCAGATAGTTGCGTAAGATGAAACTTGTTGATTTTAAGATAAGTAAAGTTTTTGCTAAAGAATGATAGTATATATACTAAGGTAAAGACCGAAATCCTGTAAGACCGTAAGAAGACCGTAAGACCGTAGGTAGTACATCGGTGTTGGAAAGCCCGGATCCGGCACGGATCCGGGATCCGGGGCCCGGAATATACGAGCCACCAGCCAATTAATTGCCATGGCAGACCGAGAAAGCTATTATGTCAGATTCCGTGTATGGATGATTCGTCTAAAATGTATACAACCTATATATCAACTAAATGAACAATAAACTCCACCGTATTTATGTGTCCTGCTGCTTATTATCCTTACCGAATCTAGTTTCGAATTTGACTCTGTTGGTCAAGCAAAATTATTCGATTATAACCACTTACGGAACATGAAAGAGACTAAATGCTTCTAGCTTGAGTTTGAAAGATTGAGTTCTCTTTATCGTAAGTGAAACCAATAATAGTCATTGTATGGTGTTCATCGTAGAATAAAATAACCTCAGTTATCCCCGTTTCCTATATCCTTGTTCTATCTCCAGCATCCTCTCCAAATGATTCAACGGGTGTTCCATCAACGGGAACCCGTTTCTGAAGGGACGTACGTGGTACTATGTACATCAATCTTAGCTCACTAGAAAGAATAAGAAACTGCTCGCCCAGCCAGGGTGTCGATCATAGCAGCCAGAGACTAAAATAGCTCGCAGAACTATTCATTCATCAGACAATATCCGCAAAGAATACTCCCTCGATAAAAACCACAAACAACCAAGTCGAAATCTATAACTCTCTCTGTCCAGCAAGAGCTCACTCTCCGAAATGCTAAACGAGAAAAAATTGCGCAGGGATTGATGGGCCAAATATTTCTTCATCACGACATCCTGTGGCAAGTGTTGCATGCCCTAGGTTATGAGGTAGTCGGACGAGAGGGACTGTCATGAGATTAATCTTACTTGATGAGTTGGTTAAGCTAGAGAGTCTAGAGGGTTGAGCATTCTCTCGCTAAAAAAGGAATTTATAGGGGTTATGCTACGATCTACAGTATTGTATCGAACGAGGCTCTTGCCGCGAAGCCCCAAATTCTGCGACCCAGACCATTCCCAGATTGGGCCACCGGCTCCCAAGATTTACGCATCTATATACATTGATTCCGATATAAAAGGTAAAAGTAATGAGAAACTTAGCCAATAATGTATATCATATCAGTCACTCGACGCACTGCGCCTTACCTATGCTGTTGTTTTTTTCTCAATTCTAATAATTCTGCCACGCCACCGTGCAAACATTTTTGTAGCTCTATCAGCGATTCACGGAGGCAGCAAGAACCAATTGCCTCTAGTTGAAGCGCCAGCCTAAAATTGAGCCCAAAAGACCGAGTTGGTTTTGCGGCAGTGCAAGGCTCCCCCAATCCCGGCCTGACACAGCCACCCAATCAAAATCCATCAAAAGCCAACTGTTTATGTAGTGCAACACCGAGTTGCATATTTCTCAGACAAGAGGGTGGGGGCGACTAACCGCAAGAGGTTGACCGAACCTCCCACCACAAAATATAAGGACACAATCTCTCCTCCTTAGATATGCAAACGAAAACAAACTTCCCTGAGACAACGAAAGCCACCATTTTTCTCCATCAAACTCACAATCAAAAGATACAGACAAACAAAACGAACTCGACAGAATGGCCAATACCACCACCAAGCAAAAGGCAATCGCGGGTGTTCAAAACATCCTTCAATATACCCTCGATAACCCTGAACATTTATGGTTGGCCCTACAAGCGGCAGGCTCAGGTGTCGGTGGTCATGATGGTAACAAAGGACTCGCCATGATCGGCGATGCCGTGATGAAATTGGTCCTGCTTGATGAAATGCATATAGCTGGATTTCAAAGGGGTAGGATCTTACACTTGTTCATTTCAAATTTAAACATATCTGACTTCCACAGGGTCTATTGACAATATGGTGCAAACCATCGTCTCCAACAACAACCTTGCCCAAGTATGCAACGATTCTGGTATAACGCCATACATCAACAAAAACCCATCTCAATTCGGCAGGACCCCCCCAAAAACCAGGGCAGCGACAATCGAAGCTGTGCTAGCGGCTGTCTACCTCGATTCCGACCGCGAGATAGCCGTTGTCAGAAGTACCATGGCGGCATTGGGGTTGGGAGCCCCTATCCCAACAACGACCCAAACACCAACTCAAACCCCAGATGAATCGGGGTGAAGATAAATAAGTGATACCTTCCGGATATGCTTTTACATAGGGGCCCAAGGGGTACCTGTCGAGGGGTACCGCTCGCCCCGAGCAAATTGCCGTGCCCATTATCTCCCTCCAAACTTGTGCAAGGTAAGGTGCGAGAGCCGAAGGCCTCCACCTGCTTGGTGCATGCTTTGTTTCTAGATGTGGATGCGGTAAAAACTCACGGGCGGGCGAGGCGGAAACGTATAGACCCGTCGAGAGTGACCCCCTGGGCCCCTGTGCGACAGAATCTCTTGATAGTGCATCACATACCCTTGAAAAATATGGGAGCTCTCAAGCTTTCGGTGAACGACTACGCATTTGATTTTTTGATGTTTGATTGATTAGTTGGATGGAAGGCGAGTTGGAAGTGATTTGTTTGCGTTGATGGTGGTGAGGTTGTGTTGTGGGATTCACTCCTTTCCCCAACATTTGACTTTGTACTTGGACTTGATTTGTATTTGATTTGCCTTGTCAGGCTACGAGGATCGTTTGCTGGAAATGGATATTTGTATTTGTTGTTGGGCCCACTCTTTCCCCAACCCTCGGTTGTTTCGCTTCGCTCTAAGCTCTTCGAGGCCCGTGAAATATTGGAATATTCAGTTTTGAACCAAATAAGACCAAATTCTTGCGACATTTTCTAAGCTGCCTAATGTAGTTACATTTATAGTAACGATGAAAAGTGAACGAACCTTTGATATCGTAAACATGCCACGGGAAGGTAGTCACACGCCGAAGTTCTGGTGAAATCTACTAGATATAGTATCCTAAATGTACTAAACTCCAATAATAACTAAATCGTAAATCGCGAATCGTAAATTTAAAACTTCAGAGAGCAGGTATTATTATCTGACTTTACCTATTCTCTCTCTCTCGTTGACTGCTTAAGATAAGAGTGTAGTAGCACTTCTTAATTCTTATTTTCAAACTACCTAAATAAAGTAGAAGAAGAAAAGGAAAAGAGGAAGAGAAGAAGAAAAAGGAGGAGGCTATATAGAACTAATAAGCAATCTCACCCTAGAACGAATATCACCCCGAAATACTCCTTCCCTTATTCCTTCTTATAAATCTTCTTATTTATATTCCCTCCTAGAGTTTATTTTCTTCATTCTAAGTATTAGATACTAAATTTATAAATAGCTAGACACTTTATAACAAGACCTCTCTCTAAGAACAAGTTATAAATTAAGCTAGAACTTTATTCTTCTTCCTTATTACTTAGGAACCTAGAAATATAAGCTCTATAACAAAAATGGAATAAGTATAGTAGTAGCTTAGAAAATATAATCCTTTTTTACTTTTTACGTTTTACGATTTACGATTTACAATTTAGTCGTTGTTGGAATTTGCTGTATTTGGGATGTCGTACTGGATCTGTCACGTATGAAGAGAGTATATAATACGAATGATGTGCTGGAACTCCATGATCCTCGTAACTGCTTTATTTCCCTAAATCCACGTCCAAAGAAAGCCATTTCAAGGAGAAAAAAGAGCCTTAAAAAACGCCCCCGAGCCTGGACAGCAACGAACTTCAAAAACAACAACAATAAAAACCAAAATAACCAAAAAACAAAATAACCACAAACTAAGCCCCAATAAAAGGCTCCTCAGACCAATCTCGGCTCAGCAATGACCATCGCCTCCTACAAACAGCGCCTCCACGTTGCCGTAACAACCCGCAACCCCGTAAACCTCAGCTAACTCTTTAATCTTGAAAACTCCACATGCTTCACACCAGAAGGGACCTCTCCCACTTCAATTTCAGAAGCCGTATAGTTAGTCAAAGAAAGGCGGGAAGTTAAAATATCTCGTAAATAGTTCGTCCGTAAGAATGGTGATGCCATTATTGGATAGCGATCTCGAAGCGAGGAAGAGGTTTTTTGCCGTTAATCCTTGAGCCAAATTGGAGGTTACGAAAGCGTTTGTGTCGTTTCTTGTTGAAATTAGGGGACTGGTGTTAAAGTTGAGGGTAGTACTGGGTTGTTTCCTGTGTCCTGGGCTGGTGGGTTGTATCCATTTTGCGAGTTGGAAGAGTTGATAATAGTGTATCAAGGAGTGCACAAATCCTCCCAAGCGGTGGGAAATCTCATGTCTGAGACTCTTCGATGTGAGTTACGACTCCTTGGTGTAAATGTGATCACTGGTTTTGCTGGAAGTATCAGGTCGAACTTCGACGCGAATATGCCGGAATTTGAAATTCCTTCAATATCATCTTAGCGAAGTTTGGAAAATAAGATTGGGGCTGTGGCGAATGGTGGCGATCTGATAGAAAATTCGATGAGTGCCGAGAAGTTCGGACGTGAGGTCGTGAGTGATGAAATGGTTGGAAAGAGAGGCATTGTTTATCGTAGGACTTTGGCTTGAGGGGCGAGATGGATCCCAATTTTTCCAACTGCATTTTTGGTCAGTTTCAGTGTTTGCTACATCTCCTGAAGACTACTTACTAACCAAAAATTGTAGGATTGGTACTGTAGATATCGTGACCAGACCAAAAAATACCAGAAAGTGTGTTTCAGAACCAACGAGAGTTCGCAGAGACGCTTTCATAAGAAATCGACACCTTTCTGCTAGTCCAAACAGCGTTAACCTGGTTTGCCATCAATATAAACACTCAAGATCTGGTAGTTTCCAACTCTTCCTAAATTCTGCTCGTTGCCTTTTAGGAAGTTCTGGATCACAACCAGCTCTGATCGCGCTATAATCCCCATCCCGAAATCCAGAAGTTGTGACGGACCAAGATGTGGACGGCTCTTGCCCCTCTAGCACTTCTAACCCACGAGCTTCCGCGTGTTCCAATTCTTCATCCCATGCACCCGGACATGAGGGATGCTCCGTTTGATCCCACATATCTTCCACTCGAACAATGATATCGTCGTCTCGATCGCCGTAATACACCTTAAAGATGCGGGTGATTGATTTTCGATAATACCACAAGGGTTTCATTTTACCATGCTCGTGGAGATTCTCCTCTTTCCTGAAATACTCGACAAGATTTATACCGGCTTTGTGGAGACAAGACAACCAAGATATTATCAAACATTCCTTATTTGCTTCAAATTTCTCGAAATTGATGTCGAGAATGAGATCCCAGGTTGTTATTCCATTAATGGTTTGAAAATGGACATCTGCTCCTGATTTTATGAGGTCGAAGATAAACTCTAATTCTGCAATAACTACACCATAATAATCGAAATTACAGGAAAGACGCCGAGCGGCACCAATAAGGAAGCTTTTTGGGCCGCCAAAAAAGACCTCGGATCCCCAAATCTCCGTGGCTAAATCGAATGTTATATCGCGATTCCCAATTATCCTTCTTATTACGAGTGGTGAATACACATTGTGGCTTATCCCGATAGCCTGCAGGAGGGTTTCATTGGAAATCTGAGAATAATCGACAGAAAAGTGTTGTTGCGAATAAATCAAGTATTCGACGAGACTAGTGTGCGAATCCAAATATTCTAAACATGTCCGGCCCTTGTTGTTTGTCGAAAGCGGATCTATCTGGGCCTTCTCCACTAAAATCCTAGCACAATCGAGATTTGCTTGGAAATTGCGGACGTTTTCATTCAAAATATGTAGCGGGGTCCTGCCGTACCTTTTAGCTAGAGCTTTCAGAAGACACAATACAAGTACAATAAATACACCTTACAGTTGCTCCTCATCTACAGCGTTACAATCAACTCCTTGTGTGATAAGCCAATCACACACGTGCGGCCTGTTGGCCCGTGCTGCACACTATCTATGATAAGTGGGGGAGCGATGATGATTTTGTGGGGAGCGGGGAAACAGTCTCACATGAAGCAGAGTTTCTCCATCTGGCAGGACATCATTTATAGTAGCTAGACCTGATTTGAACAATTCAATGATTTTCTCTATATCTCTGTCCCAACACGCGTCGAAAACCTCACTATCGAAAGGAACCGTTCGAGCGAGCTTGAAGGAATATTTCCAGCTATTACCACCAAAATCGAAAAACAAGTGCTTTGGACGCAACCAGGATGCGGGTACGAGCTTCCACTGCGTTGTTTTGTCGCATTCTTTGGTAGATTTGTGATTATCATCTTGCCATATCGTCGGACACGCAATGGTTTCTGATTGAAGATATCCTGGGAACCACCAAGTTTTATATGTATGTGTATTTTTTCGTACTCTTCTGGGGCGACTTTGAGCGGTTCGTACGGCGTTCGGGGTCAGTATCGGGGTGTTTGTGGGACTTTGGGTAGGGATGTTTGCTTGCTCGCTGGTGGTTCGGTCCACCTGTAGCAAAAGAATCGATTTTTGTTGAATCGCCCTTTTCGTTGTTTCGTCAGCAAAGCCGAAAACAGATCGGGATCATGGACCGCAAAGAAATGTCGCAGAATATTACTTAAACCCGAGAAACGGACGCAGTTTCAGAGTAACAACTCACAGAGAACAAGCACTCATTGCCATGTTAAGCATTTCTTTGGCTCTATCAAGACGTGCTTGGATATCCTGAATCTCGCCCTTCATGAAGGCACCCTTGATGCTATTCCATCTCCTTCGGCCTGCATTGGCGTCAGGACTTAGCTTCAGCTTAGCCACGGTAGCCTCGAGAGACCCAGCCGTTTTGTTGCAGTGTTCAAAGCACCGAGTGATGGCAGAATCTTCACACTGCGTTGGGGTGTTCTGGTTGCGGATAAGATGACTCTGCAATATCAGTCCAAGAATCTCCAGCTCCTCGAGGATGTTT
Organism: Hymenoscyphus scutula; assembly: GCA_001399465.1. Lineage (NCBI taxonomy): Eukaryota > Fungi > Ascomycota > Leotiomycetes > Helotiales > Helotiaceae > Hymenoscyphus > Hymenoscyphus scutula. The sequence goes on along the minus strand of LKTO01000353.1, from coordinate 34,171 downwards.
CCAACACTTTTGGGTGCACCTTTCACATCGCGCCAAAAGGTATGGAGATTGTGTATAGAACGAACGAACTGGTCCGCCAACTGAGTGACTGCGATACCGCTTGCAACAACACCTAGCACTTCGGCCATCGTGGGTGAGAATGTAGTCGCAAAATTGGAGATGATGATTTGATGGAAGTTGGAAAGAGAGGTTGGGTTTCTTGAATGTTCTTGAAGTTGCGGGCAGCCTTGTCTCCATTTCGTGGCGGCTATGCATCAGCTGTGCATATCGGGGGAAAATTCGTGTTGGCCGCCTGAAGCAGTATTATCGAGGCAGACCCATCAGGGCTTAATCCGCGAACAAATACAAGTATTTCTGGAGCTCATAGAAATATGAACATGCTTTGGTCTTTCCGGGTAGTAACCTACCCTCCCTCTCCGATTCATCCGATCGCCATATATGTAGAAAAAAGCCGGCAGAACCACGCCCCATTGCAACAGGCGTGCAAAACAATCTCAAATACTTCGCAGTTCGTGCTATTCGCAGAGCGATATTCTCCTTTCCTCGAGGGCATCAACGAGTGTCTCCGTCCCTAATGTATAGAAAGCTAGAACATAGCTAACAGCTAGAGTCGCGCACAGAGAGCTACGTCGACACACAACACCCCCCCCTCACCCCCAATTCCCCCACCCCAATTCCCCCATTCGTCCTCACTGACTACCGAGTCCTCCATATTCTCTGCAACCTGCTTCGAACTGCACACTTCCCCCGGTAATTGATATATGGCACTCGCAGAAAAGGAATCGCGACTGTTAACACACAACATGGGCGAATCGTGGTCCACTGGGACCTCGCCCGCGCTTCTTTGCCTCCTCGCACTTGCGACTTCGAACTCGAGCACTTGCGGCGTCAAAGAGGGAAGAGAGAAACGGTAATAATGGCAGAGAAGAGAGCAAAGGACATCGTGGTGAGGTTGTTTTGTCACGATGTTGAGATTTTGAGAATCGAGATCCACACGCGCCAAGAGGGTACCGAGGTAGATCGCCGGAAAATCCTCCGTATAAAAGTTTATTTTTTGAACCTAAGTATGCTTATCAAAAAAGAAATCTCTTTTTGGTAAGTGTTTCTTTTGTTTCGGCTTCAAAAGTTTACAAAATGGGGTTAAATCGTGGGTTTGCTGAATATTTTCATCAACTCGAAACCCCCAATATCAAGATCCTCAGGAAGGATTTTGCTTACCCAACCCGTTTCATTGATATATCTGAACTCATCCCATGAGATCTCTTTATCAAATTCGTATACGATCAAAGAACTGGGAGCAGGAGGAAACGAGCGTTCAAAAGCCGAAAGTATCGAGCGAGTAACCAACGCGTACCGAGGGGTACGTCTATATCTATTGCATTTCGAATATTTTCTCGGTGTGTTCTTCTTAATACCACTTCTTAAATTCTTCCTAAGAAAAAGATTCAAAAGTTATAAAAATAAGAAAACGTGCTAGTCCTATAACCATCCATCATCTCCCACCTTCACATCCACAAATCAAAAATGTCAAAAACCACTCACCCCCCCCCACCTCCCCATGCCAATCCACTAACCTATAACTCAAACTCTGCCCTCTCAAAGACCCTCTCCCTACCAGGTAGGTTCACAACTCTGCCCTTCTAAACTCCTAAACTCCTAAACCGCACTCCCTCCAATATCCCCCATCCCATACGGTAAGGAACTTCAATTTCCTACACGGGAAAGAGGGGAGGCTTTTATAACGTTGTGCATAGGAGATTCCCGATTTTGCTTCTACGTCTCGGATGTGCTCGTTGCTGTACGAGTACCAGTTGTTGAAGTCTGTTTTGGACACCACAGGCATGGAGAGGTGAGCGGGTTTTAGGACGTCGGACTTTACCCAGATTCCTGGGGTTGGGGTGAGATGGTCGTTTTTTGGGGGGCTTTACGGGTAGGAGGAGGGGTTGCTTGGGTTTCTGGTTCTTTTTTATGGGTTCTTTGGGGGTTGCGTTTTGGTTGTTTTATAGAGCTCGGGTTTATGCGAGTTGCAGGTTCGAGGGTTTGAAAGATACTGCGGGTGAAGGTTTCCGGGTTGTTAGATTACGATGAAGGTACCTTGTATATTAAGTCTACCGGTATCTTAGTTGGGGTGGGAACTAGGGTAAGAACTTTGTATGTGACTCTTAATATAATTTCTATCATCGCGGGTCAGATGGGAGGGTGGAGGGCAGAGAGGGTTCTAATCTCTATTCTCTGTTCTGTTTGTTTATTTCACCTTTCCCTACTGCTACGTAACTTAAAAGTATGAGAACTCTCAATTCTCTTCTCTCTCACTATGGCTAGTGAAAACTATTACAAGTACTCTGGAAAAGTCTCTGCAGTTCTTTATAAGGAGTTAAATCAAACAAAGATCGGAGTCACGGAGGAGGGTTTCGGTCCGTGTTTTGTACTTTGGATTCCTACGAGTACCTAGTACGGATTCCAGCCGGAAGTCCGAGCACGGCGGAGTTTGTGTATTCTCGTAAGAGCTGATTGACTGTATTTCTGCCTGTGGTGACGAGGAGGTAAGATACAAGGGATCAAATACGTAAGATGGATCAAACGGATGCTTCGGAGAGAGGCTCGTTGTTTGTTTTAGATTCCAAAGTACAAGTATGCCATCTTAATGACGAATAATAAGTAAGAGATAATCAAACTCCGCCGTCTTCGGTGAGGACTCGGCGAGCTCTCGGTTCGGAGTTGTGTGGTCGGCATCATCGGGCCGAGTGATTCCGAGACCCCTGTTGTCGAGACCCTTACTGCAGATCCTCACATCCAACACGACGACAACAACTCACGTCTTGGATCTTCAACGCGAAAGATCATCAACAACTATTCTACTATATCTTTTCTATATATATTATGTAGCCGTTGAACAGCACGTGATGTCTAGCCTTTCAATCTTGATGGCTTCGATCACTGATGCAGCTATACCAATTTACCTAAGGGCGAAACGAAATGTTGAGAGGAGCATGAAGGGGAACCCGTTATACGTACAGATACCTTCGCAACTTTATAAACTGCGACCCTCCGATCCTCCGCTCAACTTTCGCTCTCGCTTTCTCTATCGGTGCAATCTACAGCCAAGCGAATCTTCTTTGTGGGTGAAAGACTCGGCTCTGCAGTCATGATTACTACATCACCAGCACTTAACTGTGCAGCCCATATAAGTCGACAGCCTTCAGCCTCCAGCGACGCTTACTCGTCCGTATTTCTCCCACCGGCCATACATAACCCCCAGCTCGGAATTAGCAATCGGCAATTTGCATTTCTCCGCCCCCTGGCTGCTTGCTGATACTACCGTTACACAACAGTTATCAACGCTGTCGTTCCTCTCGTTCCTCGGCAAACGCAATCACATTTCTTTTCTGCATCTCCTCAACACAAACCAGCTTCCCTCATTTCTCTTTCTTTTCCCGAACCTTGTACAACTTGACTAATACTCAATGCATACTGAAATTTGAATAGAACGACTGTTTCTACGTCTAATCCTACCCGCGTGATTGTGCACTAGTCGTTTGTTACAGCCACATAAACAAACATGGCGTCCAACGACCCGGAAAAAAAGACGGGATTTCAACCAGAACGGACAGAAAATATACTGGCCGGTGATTCTCATCCGGGATATTCACAAGGAGAAATCGAGCAACAACCGACACCTTCCGAGTCTTCGGCATCGGGATCAGAGAGAAAGGGGGATTTGGCACGAACACGATCTAATTCCTCTCAACGAACTCAGCGAGAGCTACACTTTGAGCCCATCGCTCAAGGCGATCGGGCTGAGTTAGAGAGAATTGCTTCGGAATTTGGGGGCTCAGTTGCATTAGCACGAACACGAACGAATGCATCGCACTCTTTGGAAAGAACGGATACTCTGGCTGGTATAGAAATCGGTCATCCTGTTTTGGACCCAACGTCTCCGGAATTTGATGTTTACAAATGGGTCCGGATGTGAGTTTTTTTTGGGAATGGATTTATTGGAGTTGGCTGATTTCCTACTAGGTTGATGAAACTTACGGACGAAAAAAATGTCGTTCAAAGACGTGCTGGTATCATTTGGAAGAACATGAAAGTGTGTGGTTCTGGCTCAGCCATCAACCTCCAGAAGACAATGGGTGATGTATTCCTTGGCCCATTTAGGATCGGAGACGCTTTCGGGAAAAGTCCAGAAAAGACGATTTTGAATTCTTTTGATGGTGTTCTCAAGAGTGGTGAGATGTTGGTGGTACTTGGCCGGCCTGGAAGTGGATGTTCTACTCTCCTCAAATCGTTGTCGGGTGAACTCAATGGCCTCGATGTGAAAGACCAGTCCACAATTCACTACAACGGTTAGTCAAATGTTTAACGGACACAATAGCATCACTAATACATCCTTAGGTATTACACAAAAGCAAATGCTTACACAATTCAGAGGAGAGATTGTTTACAACCAGGAGGTCGATAAACATTTTCCCCATTTAACGGTTGGAGAGACACTCGAATTTGCTGCCCGAGTTCGAACCCCGCAAACACGAGTTGTCGATGGCTATGATCGGGAAAGCTGGGCGAAGCATATGGCACAAGTCGTAATGGCAACCTTTGGTCTCTCTCATACATACAACACCAAAGTCGGAAATGACTTCATCCGAGGCGTTTCTGGTGGTGAGAGAAAGCGTGTTAGTATTGCCGAGATGGCCCTCGCAGGATCACCAATCGCGGCTTGGGATAACTCCACCAGAGGATTGGATGCTGCGACAGCTTTGGAATTTACAAAATCACTTAGGATGACTGCCAATGTGGGAGGAACAGTTCAACTTGTCGCTATCTACCAGGCATCGCAAGCTATCTACGACCTATTCGACAAAGCTGTCATTCTTTATGAAGGAAGACAAATTTACTTTGGCCCAGCCAACGAAGCTAAACAGTACTTTGTGGACATGGGTTGGGAGTGTCCTCCTCGACAAACAACAGGCGACTTTTTGACTTCGGTCACCAACCCAGCAGAACGTACAGCAAGGCCTGGATTTGATGGCAGACTCCCACGTACGGCGGAAGATTTTGAGAAATTCTGGAAGGAATCCTTGCATTACAAGTTATTGCAACAAGAAATTACGGAGCACGAAGCCGAATTCCCATTGGGAGGTACCAGTACCCTCGAGCAATTCCAAGAATCGAGAAAAGGGATGCAAGCCAAACATGTTCGAGCCGAGTCACCATATACAATTAGCATACCGATGCAGGTGCGATATTGTACAAGACGAGCATACCAACGAATTTGGTAAGACCCTTCTTCGGCTCTGTTTATATAACACTTACTCACTAGTCAATAGGAATGATAGAACTTCAACCGTCACAACTCTTTTCAGTCAAATGGTTTTGGCATTGGTGATCGGCTCCATTTTCTATGGCACTCCTAACAACACAAGCGCCTTCTTCCAAAAAGGAGGTGTAATATTCTTCGCCGTCCTCTTGAACGCTCTCATCGCCCTCTCAGAAGTAAACACTCTCTATTCTCAAAGACCAATCGTGGAAAAACAAGCCTCGTACGCATTCTACCATCCTTTCGCCGAAGCTCTAGCAGGTGTTGTCGCGGATATTCCTATAAAACTCCTCATCGCTACTGGTTTCAACGTCATTCTTTACTTTCTCGCTGGACTTCGACGAGAGCCTTCTCAGTTCTTTATCTTCTTTTTGTTCAATTTCATGGCCAGTCTTACGATGAGTCAGATTTATCGAAGTATTGCAGCGAGTACGCGAGCGGTGACCCAGGCTCTTGCGCTCGCAGGTTTTGCCACGCTGGCTATTGTGATTTATACTGGTTATGTTGTGCCGCGACCACTTATGAAGCCTGTGAGTTATCATCGAGACCTCCAAATAATTAAATAGCTAACTTGTATTCAGTGGTTCAAATGGATCAGTTGGATTAATCCAGTCGCTTACGCGTTCGAGGGCTTGTTTGTGAATGAACTCCACGGACAAAGATTTGATTGCTCACAATTAGTTCCATCAGGTATGTGAACCGAGAATTGGGTAACATCAATATACTAATGTCAATAGGTGGTGCATACGTCATTCAAGGTAATACATTTATCTGCAGTATCGCTGGTGCGGTTGCCGGACAGACCACTGTCTCAGGCGACGACTACCTGATGGCTGCATATCAATATTCCTACACACACATCTGGCGAAATCTGGGCTTCATGTTTGCTTTCATGATCTTTTTCCATGTCGTGTACCTCGCTGCCACTGAATTCGTCTCTGAATCTGGAAGCTCAGCCGAGGTCCTCCTTTTCAGACGCGGACATGTTCCAAAATATCTCGAGAAGGCCCTCAAAGATGAGGAGTCGAATATCAATTCGATCATACAGAGCGTCACCAAGGACGAAGCAGAACAAAATGAAGCTCAAAGGATTCGAACTCTTGCCCCCCAAACCGAGGTCTTCTCCTGGAAGGATGTCAATTACGATATTAAAATCAAAGGAACTCCACGAAAGCTACTCGACAACGTCTCCGGCTGGGTAAAACCCGGCACGCTCACAGCTCTCATGGGTGTATCCGGTGCAGGAAAAACAACCCTTCTCGATGTCCTTGCCCAACGTGTTTCCATGGGTGTCGTCACCGGTGATATGTTCGTCTCCGGCAAACCACTTGATGAGTCCTTCCAACGGAAAACAGGCTACGTCCAGCAACAAGATCTGCATTTAGAAACTACCACCGTCCGAGAGGCACTTCGATTTTCTGCCCAGCTTCGACAGCCGAAGACTGTTTCTCAGACAGAAAAGTATGAGTATGTTGAGGATGTTATTAAGATGTTGGCTATGCAGGATTTTGCAGAGGCTGTTGTTGGTATTCCTGGTGAGGGGTTGAATGTTGAGCAGAGGAAACTGCTTACTATTGGTGTTGAACTTGCTGCTAAACCGGCTCTGCTTTTGTTTTTGGATGAACCCACTTCTGGACTGTAAGCAATTACCCTTTTCCTCCCCCAAATTATTTTCTTGACCGTCGGAAGAACTCACTCCACTCTCAAGTTAAAACACATGCTAACTTTTGCAGTGATTCCCAATCGTCATGGGCCATCGTAGCATTTTTACGCAAGCTAGCAGACAACGGCCAAGCAGTCCTCGCAACAATCCATCAACCCAGTGCAATCCTGTTCCAAGAATTTGACCGACTACTCTTCCTCGCCAAAGGTGGACGAACTGTATACTTCGGAGACATTGGAAAGAATTCACAAAAACTTATCGAATATTTCGAATCGAACGGTGCAGACAAGTGCGCGGACGACGAGAACCCCGCAGAATGGATGTTAAACATCGTCGGCGCAGGTCCAACCGGAAAATCAAAACAAGACTGGCACGAAGTGTGGAAGAAGAGTCACGAAGCAGTAGTTGTGCAAGAAGAACTCCAACGTATCAACGATGAAATGGGAGGTGAAATATCAGAAAGCGACGCAGGTTCGCATTCTGAATACGCCATGCCTTTCTACGCACAGTTCATTGCGGTTACTATCCGGGTTTTCCAGCAATACTGGCGTACCCCAGATTACGTGATAGGAAAACTGGTCTTAGGTATTCTCTCTGCGCTATTCATCGGATTCACATTCTTCCACACCGATTCTACAATCCAAGGAACGCAAAATGTCATCTTCTCCATCTTCATGATCGCCACGATGGTTAATCCCATGTTGCAACAAATCATGCCCCGCTTCGTTCTCCAACGAGATCTTTACGAAGTTCGTGAACGACCCTCAAAAGCTTACAGTTGGCCTGCTTTCTTACTTGCAAACATCCTTGTTGAAATTCCCTACCAGATCCTCGTTGGTGTTTTGGTATATGCATGTTACTTTTACCCTATCTACACACACGACGGCATTCCCTCTTCCGAACGTCAAGGTCTCATTCTACTTCTCATAATCCAATTCTTCATTTTCGCTAGTACCTTCGCGCAAATGATCATCGCCGCTCTCCCAGATGCCGAAACAGCAGGAAATATCGCGACATTGTTATTCTCCATGACACTCATCTTCAACGGTGTCTTCCAACCCCCCAACGCCCTCCCCGGCTTCTGGATCTTCATGTACCGCGTTTCACCCCTCACCTACCTCGTCTCAGCAATTGCATCCACCGGTCTAGCAGGAAAGCCAATGCGCTGTTCCTCCGTTGAATTGGCAGTTATGCAACCTCCTCCCAACATGACGTGTAGAGATTACCTCCAACCATATGCCACGGCTGCACGAGGACAAATCTATAACCCGGACTCCTTTTCAGATTGCCAATACTGCGCTATTCAGGATACGGATCAGTTCTTGGGCTCTGTGGCTATTAAGTATTCTACGAGGTGGAGGGATTATGGGATTGTGTTTGCGTTTATTATTTTTAATATTGCGATGACTGTTTTGCTTTATTATCTGCTGCGAGTTAGGAAGGGGAGTGGCAGGAGTATGGGGGAGAGGGTTGCTAGTTTGAGGAAGAGAGTTGGTCTTGGGGGTAAGGAGAAGAGGAAGGTTGTAAGCGAGGTGGGCGAGCAAGTTAGCGGGGAGGGTGAGAAGAGGGCTAAGACTGAGAGTGGGGAGAGTGTTGGTTCTTGATTTTGGTGATGGAATTGAGTTTCGAGAGCGGGTGTCCTTTTTCTTAATTGTAATAGTATTCTTTTTGGAATAGGTTGGGTTATAAGGAAAATTAATTTGATGAGTAATTACTGGTGTTAATTGAATATACTTTTGATTCATCTTTCAACGCGATTTTTCAAAGCAAGCTCATAGTACCGTATCCTTAAACAAAAATGAAGCGTGACACTAAGAAGGAAAATCGAACGCCTCAAGGTTCGGTCCACCAGTTTGAGGCAAGCGGAAACCAAATATTATGAAACAAGAGCTATATAGAGAGGGATTGTGTCTCTTATGTTCTATGTCCGGTTTTTTACTTGATTTCTTGCATTTCGGAGCAAACAACGCGGCGTAACGGTTCATGTCACGTGGCAGTACCACGATTTGCAAATTGATTCAAGAAGTATCAGCAAGGTACTTGACTTCAGTTCTTGAATTACTTTCATTCTACAACCTTCCATAGGAGTAATTGATGTTCGGGATATGTTTTGGGGAATATGAATAGTCCTGAGGTCACGGGAAATGTTTGTGACAGGGGACATGGCACAGCCACCAACTTGACCTGAAAACATCAAGAGATTGAGGGATCAACTCGCGGGTCTAATCACATCTCTGCTATGCTCACAACTAGTCCCTATTAATTCATCTCCTTATAATTTTCGTACTGTCGTCGGTCCCGAATCGTTGGCCCCTGAGCCGGAGCCAAGTTCCACCGCCCTCGTATTTCCCTAAAAGCAATATAGCACACGAGCAATAGCTTCCAGGGCCTTTGTAATGCCTCAAATGCCGTACCCATAACTTATTGCAACATTCAAGACATGGAGGATTACTACAGAGTTCTCGAGGTGTCACAAACTGCAACCCAAGACCACATTCATAAATCATACAAACGACTAGCGCTACAACACCATCCGGATAAAAACATCTCCAATGCGGGCTTCGCGACCGAATCTTTTCAATTGGTACCCCTTCCTTCTTTCTTAATATATATATTATTTACTAATTAGATTTTCATAGCTAGGAAGGGCATATGAGACCCTCAAAGATGAAAACAAACGGCGTGACTATGATTTTCAACGACAGGGGGATAGTTCCACTGACCCATCAACACACTTCCCAACCACCGATTCCCCTTCTCAACCAAAGAAAGATTTGAATAAGTCCGAATTGATTCTCCAAATCAATAGGCGGAAAGCAACTCGTGCTTCGAGATGGCAGAAAACGAGGACCACGTGTGAAAACGAGATCGTGGAACTGAGGAGAGAAATCGGGCAGATCGTCGATGTCATTATTGATACTACAGATGTCGAGACCCGTAGTGCCTTTGTGGATGAGATGCCTGGGAAGCAGGCATTTTTGCAGTTTCTTGAGCTGGATATGAGGCGGAAGGAAATGGAGTTTGAGGCAGAGAATCAGGTGGATGAGTTGCTGTTGCAGAGGATGGCGGAAGAGGATGGAGGGAACTGAGCAGCGAGAGGAATATTTCATGTGGGAAGCGGTGGTAGGGACCGTATATTGATTGAATGCAGGAATGCGAAAACTAGGGGGGAAGGAGGGCGTGACAAGAGGAGTTGCGGTATACGAATCGCAGGGTGCGGGCACAAGCAACACTCCTAAAAAAGTAAAGAGAACCCATTTAAGACGAGGATTTCCCATCCACAGACCACAGACCACAAACAAGTGGGAGTGGAGGAAGTTAGAAGAGATCAAAAGAACTTCAAATCCGAGAGAGGGGAGAAGGGTATGCTCAGAGTACAATTTTCTTATATAAATATTCTAATGATACAAATTTATGTGTTCTTGAATCTTTAGTATTGTTTAACAATAATATCAGATACAATTGAAGATTCCCAGTAAGCATAATAATATTACAGTTGATAAACAAACCTTAGGCCCTCTCTCTTTACTACTCCTATCGGTTTCTAGCTACTATAGGATGCAGAAATTCGCGATCAACACGATTATCATACAACTTTAATGATTCGGTGAACATTCTGGAATAATATAGCGGTTCTTGTAAAACCCTTGTAGTTTAAGATGTTAAATTAAATAAACGAAAGAAATCATTTCTGTATATGAGAAGTTACAGCAAAATCTCTGCTACGAATTCCTGCTACAAAAAGAGCTTTCATTTACTCCTGCGCCCCATGTTCCTTAAGTTGTTGTATCACTTCTTACTTTTTGTATTTCCACTCCCCTTTTCTTACTTCTTCAAGTAGACTTTCTCCTGCTGACCCCTTGGAGTTGATGTCGGCTCCGTAAGTCAATAGGGCTTTCACGATTCCAAGCGATAGTTCCTGGTACCGCGAAACAGCTGCAAACAAGGCAGTTTTGTAAACTCCACCTTGAGCATTGGCATTTGCACCGTTCTCTAAAAGATGCTTTGTCCAGTGTAGTATTGAGCTGGCTGCTGCTTGCAGAGCATTACAGTAGTATCCTCCTTGAGCGTTCACATCAGCGCCTTTTTCTAACAGAAGCTGAGTAATGTACTTTCCGTCTTTAAGATTTGGTGAGTGGCATACTGCGGCTTGAAGGGCGTAGCCATATTTTCCTCCTTGGGCATTAACATCAGCTCCTTCTTTTAACAGGTATTCTACGATTTCGCCTTCCTTAATGAAGACAGCAACTTGAAGAGCGCTGCCAAACTCGCCCCCACCAGCATTGACGTTCGCTCCTTTATTTAAAAGAAAACTTATAGTCTCTAGCTTCGGAGAAGAATATTCTACCGCTGCAGGAAGGACATTTCCATAATATCCTCCTTCGGCATTGATTTCTGCCCCCTTAGAGAGTGAGTAACCAGCGACCTCTATATGTTGACCGTGTGCAGCAGCGTGAAGGGCGTAGCCAAAAAATCCTCCTCGAGTGTTTACACCAAGTCCGCTATCAACGAGAAGTTTCACCACCAGTAAGGAGCCATTTACAGAAGCATAGCATAATGCATTGATGCCACTATGGTCCACTCGGTAAATATTTGCACCTCTCTGTATTAAAACTTCACAGGCACCCAGATGTCCATTAGCTGCAGCTTCGGAGGTGACACTGATTCCTCTTTTATTGGTCGAGTTTACATCTGCGTTTGCATCAAGAAGCATATTAATTATGTTAGTATGTCCCTTAATTGCTGCGAGACATAAGGGTGTCTCTCCAAATATATTCTTCTTTTCTGGAAATACACCACTCTCCAAAAGAGCGCGAGTCATGCTTTGAATATTTGAATACGCCGAGAAGTGTAAGAGAGAAGGAAGTGAGCTCAAATAATGAATCCTCCTGTGAGCTGTGCTCCAGATCGGGAAGGTGCTCCGCGGATGTCCAAATTGCTTGATCAAGTCTGTCTGGGAGTGCCCCTGTAATTCTGCCTGCCTCGCATGAAAAGCGATTCCTTCTGTGGCATAAGAGAGAAAGGGGGTTTCTCCATTATCAAACTCCTCCATTGATCTCATCTCATCTGACAATGCATTTTGGATATCTTTAGGTGCCATAAGTTGAAATTTCTGACATCTTCGTATCTTGAATTGCTTGATGCAGGATTTGAGAAGAGAATCATGTCCAAATGACAACTTTTCTTGGCATTCAGTGGCGGATATACTTTCCAGGAAGCTTAATAGTCGGTTTCCCTTCCCCGTCGCTTCGCTAGGGGTCGGCGGAAGCAAGTGTCTCCCGCAAGCAAGTGTCTCCTGTAATGCCGTAGATTAGCCCCCTACTAATTTTATATACGTATACTATCTTAATTATTTCTACCACTACCTTATTTATCCTAAATCACTAAAATAGAACCTATTTGTAGTAGCCTACCCCCTGTACCTATGCTACCTACAAAAGCTAAAAAGAAGGAGCGTATATATAGCGCTGTTAAGTAGGTAAAGGAGTAGGATGGTGGCGAAAGTGTAACTACAGAAGCTCGAATATTCTATGCTAACGACAAATTAGTATAGAAGGTAGTAAAGAGAGTAAGGGAGAGGGTACGGAATTCAGAAGGTACATTCAACACTTATAGAGGGAATAATAAAGTATTAAATAATAGCTAGGAGGAGGCTATTCGTTAGTATTGTTATAAGCAGTGGGAGATAGGCCTGGGGGCTACTTACTCTATAGTACAAGCAGCTATTGTAAACTTAAAACAGGTAATACTTTCTATCCTTATTCTAGATAATTAGCTAATTCCCTAGGCCTAAATGCCCCCTTAAAAGGCCCTGTCCGAGTCCTAATTCCGTAAGTAGTTAAAAGAGTATACTTACCTCTATATAATTAATACGAAGCCTATTGCCTTTAACTGCCTTAAATCCTATACTAAAGACGAGATCTACGAATAGTTTAATAAATATACAGCTGTACTTATATAATATAAGATCCAGAAGGCTAAATATGTGTAGAATATAGACAAATCTAGCGTAAGAGTCAGGTATACTAGTAGCAAGAATGTTATTATTCTAACACAAGTTAAAGAGTTATATATAGCGAATCCTAAGAATAGAAAGTCAGTTACTATAGTAGAGATAATTTGTATAGATGAACAAGCGGCGGCTCCTTTTGTAATTACGCCTAGAAAGGATATTATAGAGAATTAGATAGTAAAGGAGTTAACTAGAAAGGAATTAGTAGATTGCTCGCCTATAGGATATATTAATAATCAGATAATTATAGTATATGTTAAACATCTTATTAGAGAGCTTAGTACTAGCCTAGATAAACTATAGCGAATCCTACTCCTTGATAGCTACGAGACGTATATATATAACCGATTCTAACTTATATACTATAAGAATCATATACTCCTTTAGTACTACCTCTTACACTATACATATATTCTTCAACCAGCAGATGTTAACATCTTTTACTCTTTCAAAGAGTACTATAAACAAGCTATTGCTGCTGTACTCTATAGCCTTAACTTTAAGTACTCGGTTACCTTATTCTTTCGAGACCTTACCTCTATATGTAAAAAGATAATAAAAACATAGATAATTTAAAATATGTTTACTAAATCCAGGAACTATCTGCTAAGTTAGAAAGCAGTTAAGAAACAGATGTGTTCATATAGAAAGAAGAAGAGAGCTTTAACTGATGTATAAGAAGATCCTGAATTACCTCTACTTCCACCTTAACAGCCAGACGAATTATAGTCTACTACTGCTAGTATACAAGCCCTTAGTTCTTGAGATCCTACTTAATTCTCCGATCCCTCTGTTAATCTATTTAAGTGTATAATGAAAGAGGTTAGAGTATCTCTTTAAAAGGCACATCTTACTATAGTTGAGCACTATACTCTTTAACAAAAGATACTTAATGATACAAGAAGAAAGAAAAGATTAAGGAAGCGTATATGTAAAGGGGGTAGCTCCACTGTTACTGGGTTACGAGAGCAAATTGACAAGAAAGAGGCTGAAGAAAAGAGTGATCAATTACGTAAGGAGGAAAAGAGGCTTCAAGCAGCTATAAACAAGGCTAAGAAGTTGCTTCTTGAGCGGGGTGTACAGGTAAGAAAAGACGAGAGATCCCGAAAGGCCAGGCTTTTATAGCATAAGAAGGATGGTACTCTCCCTTATCTAGATGATTTAATTTAAATCCGCGAGCTAGATAAGGAGCCTACTTTTGTTGAACAACTACAGTATACGACTGAATTTTATCCTGAATTAGTATAAGCTATTAACGAAGTTAAGGTATACTAAACACAAGATCTTATTGGTATAGTAGGAGAAGGAGAAGAAGGCGAGATTATCTTTAATTTAGGTAACTCTTACTCTTTTGATATAAGTGAGGTTATTCTAGAGTATCTGGATAGTGCTCTAGGCTCCTCTTATGACAGTATAGCCTTAATAGACTTAATAAGAGCAAATGCTGACTTCCTAGACTTTGAAGAGCAGCTATATAGATAATAAATCATCGTTTACAGGCTAATTTTTGGTGTGGGAACATGTGCCGGAGAAATCCCGGCTACAGGAGACACTTGCTTGCGGGAGACACTTGCTTCCGCCGACCCCTAGCGAAGCGACGGGGAAGGGAAACCGACTATTAGACCGTTTTCTAGAAGAAAATCTTTCACAGACTGATGAATAAACTGGACTGTGGTTCGAATTCTCCGCAAGCCATTGTCGTCACGGTCGTCATAGTTCTCACTTGGTCCTTTGACTTCAATGAGACCCCCTGAAAGACTTCTGATGCGTTCCCTCATAGTCCTATTGTCTTCAGCAAGAACATTTGGGTGAAAGTCGCAGTATCCTGAGATGTCAAAAGCTGCTACCTCAAGGGCCATTGCATAGCGTAATTTTGCAACCGATAGAGGCTCAAAGACGAAGCAGACCCAGTTCAGTAGACTTAAGGCTTTCTTTCTGGACCTTGGTTTGATGACATTTTCGATAATATGCTGGTAAACGCCACCCAGCTCCGTTGGGACTTGTTCTAACAACTCGCATATTGCGTATGATTCCTCAGCGTCATTAATCCTTTCTATTACCATATCCGCGACTAATACTGCCCACTGGAAGACAGGAGCAGCCTTTTTGATGATTAAGTTACTGAACTCTCGATATTTGTCGCGTTGTAGATTTTGAAGGATCCCCTGATCAAATTTACAGTGGACAAAGGCCTCAATATCCTGAAACGTCTGTTTCTCAATATCGATTTCAATTCCTAAGATTGTACGTTGGGTGGGATACCGACGACATGATACGCAGATCTTGATAAGCTGCTGGCGGTCATTGAGGCTGTGGAAATATTCGAGTAGTCCTTTTGCCTCCGCTAGAGATTCATCCAGCGCATCAACGAAAATGACAACAGGTATTTATGCTGATGCTTTCGTTAAACTGGAAAACAAAACTTCTTATAGTTCGTTAGGTTCCCAACTCCATTTTGACAACCCGTAGTTGACTACCTTTCCGTGATATGCTTTTCTCGTTATTTCTCGTGATCGGGGCGATTTCTTTACGAGTTGATGCAAGAGCGTCCGATACATTCCCATTGCAGTCTTTTGTAGGTCCACCCCTCGTCCGTGGAAAAAGAAGTGCAAAGTTATCTCGGAGGGATTCGTTTCACGGAACTTCCTGAACAGAAATGCCATCAATGTTGACTTTCCAGTTCCTGAGCCGCCGATTAACCAGAGAAGTCTACTTTCTTGCGCAAGCCACTTTTTGTAGGAGACGTTGGTCAAAATCCATTCACAGGCATTCTCACAGGCTGTATTGGCTTGCCATTCACGACTTTCCAACTCGGGGAAAACGAGAGATTCGAGGCAAGCTACAAAAGAAATATTAGCCGAGAGTCATAATGCAATAGAATTTTAAGTTGCAACATACCCAGATCTTCTTCGGTGTGCTTCACAAATGCTACTTTAACAAGATGCCTGTCAGAAACTTGTTTAATTGACCCGAAGATATAGCATACTACTAACATCGTTTTTCTTTCTCCGCAATATCCAACACAGCATTGAGTACGTCTTTATATCTGGAAGCGTCCTTGTGGGCAAATTTGCATGTTTCACTGTGATTGCAACCCGTCATGGGCATTATTTTCTCCTTTTCAACGCTCATTACAGCACTGAAATCATCAACAATCTAGATTGGTAAAAGAGGTTAGTATTCGAGAAACAGAGTAAAGAGGGGCCAAGGTATGAGAAGAAACAATGAAATATCATACCCTTTCAGTGAATGGCGGTGTTG
This sequence comes from Hymenoscyphus scutula, assembly GCA_001399465.1. Lineage (NCBI taxonomy): Eukaryota > Fungi > Ascomycota > Leotiomycetes > Helotiales > Helotiaceae > Hymenoscyphus > Hymenoscyphus scutula. The sequence goes on along the minus strand of LKTO01000353.1, from coordinate 17,917 downwards.
TGTTTTTCTCAACGAACGAAAAAATCTCAAATCTTCCTAATTGGTTCCTGAATTCCACGGACAACACTTGTAAGCCTTCTGACTTTTCTTTCAATGACTCGATAAGGTCTGTTCTCATCTTCCCAGAGAAGCGAGAAGAACTGGCCAAAGCAACATTTGCCACATTGCCTAATAGCTTCGAGTAGGGTATGGTGGCTGATCCACGATGAGGTGTTGCGAGGAAGAGGATTCCTCGGATGTTATCTCGAATATCATCGAATGTGGAACCTTCGATCAATGCGGTAACAATGGCCTGTCATGAGCATCAGTCTCGAAACATATACTATGAACTTTTTTTTTACTTGTTTGACCACAAGTCCCCCCATGCTATGGCAGATGAATATTATACCACGGTTTTTATTCTAGAGCGAGATTAGTCTTCTGTGTAGCAAATAGTGTAGGTAAAAGTAGCGGGTACGAGTTCCGAGACTACATCGTAACTTGTCACAAAAGAACTTTGTTCTTCCGAACCCTTTTCATTACATAATTTGATATGCGAAAGTGTCAGAGGAATCAATTGTTCTGTAGAAAGTTGCAACGAATTTGTAAAAAGAACTTGTCAAACTACTGAGCCTTCAAAAAAAATGTCAATACCTGATGATACATTGAAAAGAACTTACCTCAATCTGTCGCCGCGTGGCCTTCAATTTACCCAAAAGACCCCTTGCAAAGTCCCTCCGATTTTCAGTCCCGAGCGAAAAGAAAATATCCGCGTCGTACCCAAAGGAGAATATCCTGGCTCCAGGAAGATGCCCAGGATGGAAATCCCTAAGCCACATTTTCCGGTTCTCGTGTGTCCATGTCTCGAAAGGATCTCCGTTCAACCCGTGAACCGCGACTACGTCCACTGGGTAGCTGTCCTCATCATCCTTGGTCCTTTGACTTTCGGGGTTCAGCAAATGTAAGTCGAATTTATCGCTGCCGGTAGGTACAGCTGAAGAACTTCCTGGATCCAGGTGTAAAATTCGTTCCGCCTCACCGCCGCTTTCGGTTTCCCCTCGTTCGGAACCTCCCTCTGCCTTGCCCTTTGACTTCCCTTGCCTTTGATTTTGTTGACAATTCTATGCATGATTCTAGCCGAGAATTGAAGAAAGGTGGCGATAAATGTGACAAGCTCTGTGTCAAAGAATTATAGGATGAAGAAGTGTTTTGCGATGATTTCGACAACGAAGTGCTGAAGGAGCTGAAAACATCCGACGAGGCTCTGTCCTCCCACATTTCATGCACACCATTCATGCAATTTCTGGATAAATCAGGATAAATTCCTACCGCAGAGTTGCCATTGAGCCTTTTGATGCTGACACACCGAGTCACAGGGTGGCGATTCGACGAAGGAGAGCCATTCGAGTGGAAAAACAAATTGAGAACCCAATTGAAACCACCAAAACATGTGGAAAACGCCACAAACATGAACTCATATCGCATACCCTGCTCTACCCCCGTACTGCACCACGGGCATTCGGAAAGCAGTGTACAAAAACCCGGTGAGTTTGTAAAGTTCCCAGTTATCTCATGACTGAGTATTGGAAGAAATCGAAGACAAAACGGATATGAGGCTGAGTGCAAAGGTGTCGTGACAGTGCGCATTGTACATAATTACATCTGCAAACATGGTCATAACAGCCAATCTTTTATGAATTATCTAGTTGTGTAATCTGAAGAAGAGGTACTCGCGCCCTTTGATGCAGCCTCGACTATCCACTCATGGAGGAGAGTTAATAGAGCTAGAAAAAAACTGCAAACAAGTATAGTTATGAAACAGAAACTTAAAGGCATCAAGAATAGAGACGTGAAGGAGTCTTGAGGAATGTCGAAAAAATAATACAGCCTATGCCTTTCAATCTCGGAATTTAAAATACTTCACCTTGATGATCTGTTTAGTCACGATTCACAGCATCACAAACCTCTTCCTGATAATCCCCCGTTGCGACGAAATGACCTCTAACATCTAACACACCAATTGAATTCTTTGTCTCTATGTAGATACGAGAAAGCCGAGAGATTTAAAGGAAGTAGAAATCTATTTCGGGATCTTGTTAGTGAGAACCCTCCTGCTGATGTCGAAGGTTAATCTTGCATTTTATTGCAATCAATTATCTTCTGGAAAACGGAGTCAAGCTAGGATGCTTTGTTTATAGAGCTTAGTGGTACTTTTTAGCATGGATGGATCTCGGTTTGTATGGAGGATATCTCACTTGCCAAAATCAAGAAATGGCAAAATTTAGTATTTCGAGTATGTCCCAAAACTCCACCTCAGGTCGAATTTCTATGTCATTTCTGAATATTTCCACCGAATACTACCCTGGCCTCTGACGAATTCACACCCTCCCCCACCTTTTATTCGGTATATTCAAGCTGTCAACTATGATTGAAGAGTGTGAGGAGGATAATGATGGTTGGTTGAGAAAAAGGTCGCAATTCAAAAAAATCCTATTTATAAAACTTGAAGAAGCCCCCTCATACAAGTCGACTTTTCGTCTATGTTTTCTAGATTCTAATTGAGACTTTATCTGCATGAGAAAACCTCGCAGCCGAAGCTTCTAAAGACATCCAAATTTTCATTTCTCTCATCACAACCCCGCAATCAAAACGAGAGCCACGGAAACCCCAAGAACAATTTTACCCTTCATACCATTCATCTCAACCATCCTGGTCGCCCCAGCAGCCTGAATATAAGGAGTAGAATTATTCCCACTCGAGTTTGAAGATGGACTGGTCGCGATGGGAATTGGAAGTGCAGCCCCGGTAGGTAAAGAATACGTAGTCCCAGAAATTACAACCGTTCCACCTTGAGTCAATGTTTGGCCGTTAAGTACGATTCCTGTAACTCGTCCACTTGTGACTGGCAAAGATCCAGTCGGAATGGTAAATGACAACACATAATTTCCGATGGTGGTTAGAGTGAAAAGTGGTGAGGTTGGAGTTTGGGGGAGTGTATAGGTAGAGCCGGAAATAATTAGTGTTCCTCCTGGTGTGGCGGTGACTCCGGGGGGAATCGTGAGAGTCGTTCCAGATATTACTAAGGTTGCACCAGGGGTTAAGAGAGAAGGGGAACTTGGTCCGGGAGTTGGGGTGCTGGGAGCTGGGGGTGTGAAGGGGGAAATTGTCAGAGGAACGGTGCCGCCGGATGGAAGTAGGTAGGTTGTTCCAGACAAAATGAGCGTCCCTCCTTGTGTGAGAGTCTGACCACTGATAATAACCGGTGTGGCAGCGTTGGGAGCTTTGAGAATTTTAGCGATTTCTTTTTAAGGGGGATAAATCACTTACTGGGTATAGGCGAAGCACCAACAAAACTTGCAATAATTGCACCGGGTGTTGCAGAAGCCGGGGCGACGACAAGCCCTGTTGGTCCATTACTGTAAACAAGTCCATTGTTTGAAATGGCAGACCCAGGAAAGATAGTTGCTCCATTGACAACCAATGTGCTTGGACCTGATCCAGCTTGCGGGGACAATGCAACAACGGTGATTGTATTCCCATTGTAGTATGTAGTGGTTGTGCTCGATTGGCCCGGAGCTGGGTTGATAACAGCAGGATTGTTGGTGGGAGATAGAGCGGGATTCGGACTTGGATTCGAAGCTGCTGGAGCAGGGTTCGGGTTGCCAGGACCTGGATTATTCGCAGGTTGACCACTGTTGGAATCTGATGAAGGGTTGTTATTTGGTTGAGCTGGATTTTGATTCGAATTGGTATTTGAAGAAGGGTTATTATTTGGTTGAGCTGGATTTGGATTCGGATTACTATTTGAAGAAGGGTTGTTATTCGGCTGAGCTGGGTTCGCATTTGCTGGATTTGTATCTGAACCGGGATTCGTAGAAGGATTATTATTTGCAGGGTTTGGATTTGCTGGACCTGTGTTTGAGTTTGGGTTAGAATTGGGATTCGACGGAGGGTTATTATTTGGAGGTTGAGCCGGGTTCGGGTTCGCTGGCGCGGGGTTTGGGCTGGGAGACGGACTATTGTTGGGAGGTTGAGCGGGATTTGGATTCCCTGGATTCGTGTCTTGATTTCCAGGGTTCGGGTTCGGGTTTGGGTTGGGATTGGGATTAGGATTGTTGTTTGTTGGAGGTGGATTTGCAGAAGACGAGCTTTTAGAAGCGACGACCCTTTGATTGATTGTGGCAATATTCGTCTCCAAAGCTGTGACTGTGATCTTTTGTGTAACGACTGCCGTTGTTGTGAGGAAAGTGGTAGTATAACCAGTGCATGTTGTAATGGTGGTAACTTCGTCGGTGCCGGTGGAGGTTGGAAGCCGCTTGCTTAGGTATGCAAACCGATCGATGTGGACGTCGGAAACAGTAGAGGTGGGAAGGGTGTCTAGGTATGTGAATCGATTTTTCAAGGCGCGGTTCTTCAAGGAATCCACCGTGAAATAAACTGTCGTGAGAGATGTTGTGGTGGTGTGGGTCGTGGTAGTACTATTGATAGTCTGGATGACCGTTGTTGTAACAGAAGCGTGACAGAGTGTTGGAAACACAGTGGTTATTGTTTTAACGACATAGATGGTCGAATTTACGTCTGGTAGAGGTAATCTCCGATGTAGTTGTGTAGCTACTAACGGACGAGGAAAAAGTCAGCCTTTGATTTTGTGGTTTTCCTGCTGGTTGACATCTAACCTGCGCCTAAATCCAGGTACATATACCACATAAGTAATATGACACCGACTCGAGAACCTGAGAATGATATCGCTTTCATTTTGTTGTCAGCGAAATGTTGTCTTCCAAAATTTGGAAAGCAATCATGATTTTGAAGGGGATTGATTCTAGAGGAGTGTTTGATTAAGCCTCACTCACAACGGTCTCTGAACGTGGCATAATCTGAGCCGCAACGTCTGAGCCGCACAGTTAATTGTGGCCAGTAAGATAAAAAGGAAAACAGAAATCAATATTTACTAGACTTTGCTTCAACCACTGAGAAAGGGTATATTGTGCCACAGAAGGCGCCATCGATAGCCTCGTCTAGAAAGGGGTGTACCCCGCACTAAGGGTAAGTCTCATTTGCTGTCGCCCTAGAAGTGGCTTGCATTACAGAGCATCGCCCCCAATCCCCCACCTGATTGATAACAATATGCAAAGGCTCCAGAAATAGTTAAGCTAACTTGTTTCTATTGTCCGGTTGATATTGCCCATGGAGAGAAGTCATTTTGCGGTTCGAACTCAACTTTGAAGGAAAGTTCATCTGCAGCAGAGATGTATTCGGGTCTACTTTTAGAGAAGCGCGAAACTTCTACACCTAAACCTATTACAGTCTCGCCCAGTCAGTTGTGGGAAGGTAACGATGGATCATGGTCTACATTCATAATTCGCGTTGGCACTCCTGCCCAGACGTTTAGGGTACAAATTTCGACATCGGGGCAAGAGACCTGGGTACCTCTGGTGGATGCATGCTATCCTGCCAGTTCATTTCCAGCGAATTGCTCTACCATCCGAGGAATTCAGGACTTTCAGAATGCTCCAAGTCCCGGGTTTAAAACCAACCAGGTTATTTGATCACATCGTGGTATCAATTAGCACAGTTTGACTAATTTTTGGCCAGTCCTCGACCTGGAACTATGTCAACTTGTACAAATTAGCGGCCGAAGAAAATTTAGCACCAAATTACGCCGGAAATGGAATGTACGGCTTAGAGACTATCGGGCTTCAGATACAAAATAGTGGAGGACCTACCTTGAATCGCCAAGTTATAGCAGGTACGCTCTATATAGTCTTAAGGTGATGAGTTGTCTAATTGAATTCTTAGCAATTGTTACACAAAATTTCATGTATGGGATGTTTGGACTCGGACCAAAACCCACCAATTTCTCAGACTTCAACGACCCACAACCAAGTTTTCTTTGGAGTCTCAGAAACCAAAGCATGATTCCCAGTCTTTCATTCTCTTATTCTGCCGGAGCCTCCTACCAAAAATCAATCGGAAGTGCAGCACTTGGGACGCTGACTTTTGGGGGATATGACGCTTCTCAGTTCAAATCTGACAACCCCAATGTCAATTTTAACATAGACGCGTTTTCGAGTATGGAGGTTGGCTTACAGGCAATCCAAGCGAGTAACACATTAGCTGGAACAGTTTCGCTACTAGGAACCGGAATAATTACCAATTTTGACTCCACTATTCCCGAGATCTGGCTTCCTATCGATGTTTGTGATGGTTTCGAGAAATCGTTTGGTGAGGATTCCTTTTCGGTCTTTGCCATCTAACAAAAGCTGACCACAAGTTCTTAAATTGATAGGACTCCAGTATGACAACATAACGGATCGATATCTTGTGAATGAGACCATCCACACACAGCTTCAGCAGCTGAATCCAAGCATAACCTTCAAGCTTGGAAACACAACCTATGGCGGCCCAACAGTCAACATTGTTTTCCCCTATGCGGCATTCGATCTTCAATTAACGTATCCGATTTACCCGAGCGTGGAACGATATTTCCCAATCAGAAGAGCGCAAAATGATTCCCAATACATCATCGGGAGAACATTCATGCAAGAAGCGTGAGAAATCTTCTCTGAAACAGTGCCAATTGAGAACTGATGGTAATAGATACTTTGTTGTCGACTATGAGCGTTCGAATTACTCCATTCATCAGAGAATTTTCGACAGGGGAAGTTCCCCAACCATCATACCCATTAAATCAACGGATTCGCCTGCCAAACAACAAACAGGTCTGAGCCGAGGAGCCATTGCTGGAATTATTGTTGCTGGTGTATTGACTTTCTTTTGTTTGCTCGGGATATTGTACTTTGGGTATAGAAAACACAAAAAGAGAACTGGAAAATCAAGTAACAAGACAAGTCCAAGGAGCACAAAGAGTGCAATTGCAAGCCCAGGAACAGACCCCACGATTTCGACACCGGATGGTGTGGAATGGCCTCATGATGTGCTTACAGAAATTGCTGGGAGGCCGTTCGCATACGAAGTTGAGGGAGCACAGGTGTATTCTGAACTGGGAGGTCGAGAAGTGGTGCCCGAGTTGCCTGGTGTTGAAGAAGTTCGCGATAGGACAATTTCGTAGCCTCCAATCGACAGCAGGCCACTTGACCTCGGCTCGAGCACATATCAAAGACCAATCTGTTCTTGGAAGCTCAGGAAACATCCCCGTAGAATGAGAATCCTTTGCGTCCACGATACGAAATAATTTTATAAAAGATGGAGGAGGATGAAGAGGATTCAGTCGGCGAAAAAGATGATTCGATGATTCATCTCACCGCACGTGTTCACGCGATCTGTGCCGCAGCTGGGGCCTAGCCTGACACCCCTGAAACCACCAATCTGGACGGACGCGAAAATTCCTTTCACCCCTGGTGCTATTAGGCACCTAAATCCACGATGAAAAAAACAGAAATATTAATATGAATTAACTCCCTCACTTCTATGTTACTTCTATCTTCTCGTACTGTTCACACTTCTTCTAACCTCCCTTTTCTCCGGTCCAGAATCTCCGTCAACACCCCACCATATAAAGAAAAAGTTTCAATTCTCTCAAACCAAAATTAGGTACTGCTACAAACCCAATCATGGATAGGGAACCCGGATCCCCCGAAGACCTTCGTCTGAAGGCCGAAATGGAAGCCAAAAACCGTAACTTGAGCACGCCCTCGTTCAAAGGTTTCAACCCCAACAAAGATTCAGAAGAGCGTATACGTTCGTCCCCCCCCCCCCCCCCCCCCCCCCCCCCCCCCCCCCCCCCCCAAAATCCCGATTCGACGTCCATACCCTGATAAGATTACAATAGCTGTAACGAGTGCCTTTGAAATCGGAACTTTCCTGGCTTTTCTAGAAGCGGCAAAAACCGGGGATTTTCCTGGGAATAAAAAGACTGAACTCCCGCTCTGGCCAGAAGATCAGATGCAGTACTTTATCCAGAAATATGTTGATTGGGCCCCTCCTCCATATTCGGAACTCCCACAACCTGCGGGACCATTGGGAAATATTCCTGGTATGCTCGCCCTTTTCTTTTTTGGCATCGTCCGTTTTCTTAAAAAGGTTCCATTACATAACAACAGCTGGACTGATATAATTCTCGAAACCTAGGTCACTCACCGCCTGCAATGTTTCGAGTAATGAACATAATATCTGGAATGGATGACCTCCTGATGGGAGCACTGGACCACCTGGAATCAACGCCTGAACAGATATCCGACAGTATCCGGAACACAGACGTAGCAAGAAGTGCCAAACTCCTTGGAACTAGAGTACCCGCCCTCATCTCAATTTTCTTTTCGAAATAGCTTACTAACATCATCAAGCTTTGGTACGGTTTAAGCCCGATGTCGGAAGCCTACTGGAAAGCCAAAGGTCTAGACGAAGAGAAGAATATCGAAGAAGCGCTTTCAATTCTCCAATCAGTAGTAGACTACTTCGAGTACACACGTCGACCGGATGTTGTTGGAAAACGTCGAACTGTCCACAACAAAGTATACGTAGAACTCGACGTATTTCAAGATGCATGTGATGCTCTCTACGCTAGACGAGGAGAGCGAAAACCGGGATGGAGTCTATCAAAATTATGGCAAGAATACGTTCGGTTCGTTCATCAACCCCACGATAAATTTGAAAACTAACTTGAGATCAAGACATCACTTTGAGTTCCAAGAACACCAAGCGAGGGCCTTCCTCCTGACGCACCTGTTGGTTTTGCAAAAAATGTGGAAAGCAAGGATGATGCGCTTCATGACAGGAGGACGAATCATAAACAGCGCCCAAGAAACAATAATCGTCGACCACCTCTCCATCTTCATCCTCAACAAAATCGAAGATCTCTACATGTCCATAGATCTCCTGGTACATACCTGCACCGATGGCTTCGTAATGGCCCGGGGTATAGATGCACGATTGAGTGAGCTTCAAGCTCCAGCCGCACGACTGAATGCTATCTGGTGGGGAATTGAAACCCAGAGAAGAAACGAAATAAACGCTGTCATGGCTCAAGTTTTAGAGCAACAGACGAGATTAAGAAGAGCGGATAATCGGGAGCCTGATTTTTTGGAGCCTTTGATGTTGGTTACTGATCGTGAATTCGCGCACAAGAGCATTCAATATCAGATTGCTGACCCACCGGTGCTTGAAATGGAATCTTGGGTAAGCAAGCTACACGATGCGAAAGTGGAAAAGTTCGGATTCCTTGTTTATAGATTAAGCTATAGTGAAAGTGATGAGGAGTGGGCAACAAAGAAGGAGAAAATAATCAAGGAGATTGAAAAAGGATGGGAAGGGGTTGTTGGAGGGGAAATTATGAAAAGAAAGGCAGTATTACGATGGATTGATGGACGGAAGATAAAAATTGCAGAGGGTGATCTCGAAGGCGCTAGGAAGTACGTATCCATCCCAAATTCTTCTTTTCCGAATACTGCTGACAAGTACAGACACTTCGTATCTGCCACGAAACCGGACTCCCCAAACCACATCCCAAAAGGTCTCACAACTGCCACCGCCTTAGCAGTAACCTCGGACTCACTAAAAAGCTTCAACTCCACCCCAAGGGCAACCTCTTCTTCCTCCTCCCCTCCAAATACCGATGTATTTCCTGGCGACTTCAAACCGTTCATCCACGCCATAGAGCCAACTTACGAACCAGAAACAGAGCCAACTCCGTCCTCATCAACAGCCCAAAGACCAAGCGGAGAGTCGAATAGCAAGTACCCACCAGGTTACAAGGGGTCAATTATACTCCCACTCCATCTCGTTTACACAGATCTGTACGCATTGCGTACTGGGATTGGACCTATGGTAGCTTTGGAGGATATGTGGGCGATTGGGACGAGACATCCTTGGGGTCTTTATACTGGGCCTACGACGGGAGCTACGAGGAGGAATTGGCGACAGATGAGGGAATTGGCGGGAATTGCTATCAAGCATGCTAGTGATTCGAGGAGTGGGGGTGCTGGATCTTCTTCTTGATTCGACTTCCTGGGATTAGGCTAAGATCAATGAAGTGGCTCGTCAAGGGGGCGGAGTGGAGTTAAGTTATAAATGTGAGGTCTAACTCTGGAAGTATATAAATTGATCATCTTATATTATATTAAGTACTTGTAAAGAAGACGTTAGTAATAAGTGTGATACTGTCGCCCCTAAAATATTAGCTTTGGTATTTTTCAATTTACTTAAATAAAGAATAAGAGTTAGACTTGAAATTTGAGTTATTACTAGATATAACAACCTTGAGTAACTTTTCTATAGAGGTTAAAATAAAGAAGTACTTAAGTTCTCTCCTCCGATTATTTGCCGAGTACTCCGGTTGTATACCGAGGCACGTGCTAAGCTATGTTGTTTTCTAGATTATTATTCCATTACGTATAGAGGACTTAGCCAGTTAGGATAACCTAAAATAGTAATCAATAAAGCTCTATTCTAAACACTTAAATACGGTTTTAACAAGTTTTCCAATTTTTATTTATTATACTATTTAGAAAACTAATTTATTTAGTTAAATACTATAGCTTCGAATAAACCTAACATTTTGGGAGCGACATTGATATACTACTTGCTGAAGACCGTATTAGGACTTCGTACGTAGTTAATTAGAAGTTGTGAGGGAAGCAATTTTTATTTTAGTACCTTAAGACTTTCGAGAGAATCTGAGAATATTTATGTTAATATGGAATACCGTTATAGATAGATTAATACGGCTTCCCTTGGGCAAGTAACTGTTAAAATTGATCCGAATTGTTTTTTCGAAAGGAACAAATTTTTGTAACGTAATATAATCTCACCTCCACTTTGCATTTTTTGTGTTAAGTCTCATCACAATTTAGAATATACAGCTGAAGCGTAGTATTTAGTGACAGAGCAGGGGTAGAAAATTCTATAGAACAACATCGCCCTGAACAACCCCGAGAGGCTTTTAAACTGGATCGAAGTTTTCCAGCAAAAATATTAGTATAGTAGCTAAAAGCCATTCATAAGATAATTGTAGCACATGCTTGTCGATTTTTAGCATCGCATTTGTTCCACCTAGCCTTGTTACTTTCTACAAACTTCTTCTAGTCTCATATTTACTTACTTGAAGTATACTATGCCTGAGCCGGTGCTGTTGTAGGTGTTTAGGCCTGAATTCACGTGAACGTCACATTTCTGGAATAGAGCTGGCTATTACCTACTATCTAAAAGGGGTGGATGCACTCTTTTGATACGGCTTTGAAACGACTATAGAATTCCAGATGTCAAGTTGTGCTTAGTGGTAGCACCCGGTGGAACCAAAGCGCATGCCCACGATGTATGATGAATCTGCTCGATTACAGATGCAGCATCCACCTGTCATAACTATCTCTATGGCATTAAATCCCTATCGTAGGCCCTAAAAATAAACCTGTGTAACTTCCAACTCATGACCAAAGACTCAGCCTTATTTTGGTTAAGTGTCGCGTGCCGTATAAGCGAGCCTGCCTGGTCGATTTGAATGGATCTTCTTACGACTGACTCCCTTGAGAAGGAAGTACAACGTATATGTACACCCCCAAGGGCCGCATAAAGGGCGTATCATTAACATCAGGTAGCATGTACCGCATTGACATATTCTTGGCAAGGTGCTACTTAGGCACAGCATGTAGAAAAGAGAAGCCCGAAGGGTGGCGGAGATTTAATTAACTCATGCAGCTATACTTATCGTTTTGTGCGTCACTTATACCTCGTGGTAGGTACAGAACACCACCTTACACCCTTTCTTAGTCTTATACGTGTATATTATGAACTGTCTTATATCTTTCTATTTTAATATACGAGCTGTATGTAGGCCTTTATTATATCACTTTCTATACACTAAGCGCTTGTAGCATACTAAAGGACGCAGGTTTCTTCCTTTAGACCTAAAGAGGTTTCGGTGAAGAACACTGACCTAGTCTGTCTTACGATCACTTGAAACACTAATACAGGCAGAGCGCGGAGAAGGAATGTGAAGTGGTTATCTGAGCATGAAAATGGTGCCTTCTATCCAACATGATCTCAAAAGTGGAATAATTCTGAATTTGCTGTCTAAAAATGAAGTTTTATTTGGAAGCTTCTCAAAGACAACAAACCCATAAACGGACTCCATTTAATTGAAAAGAACTGTGCCCACAAACACAATAATCTCAATAGTATCATTCTTTCCCTACATCTTGCGGTGCTTCAATTGCCTTTCCTTCAACCTCCTTCTCTGGTTAACTATTGCTAGCTTTTCTTTTCCGTTGGCCTGCAATTACTTTTATGTTTAGCCACTCTATTCCCTGCGCAAATGGAAAAGTAGCGCATGCTACAATCAGCGTAAATACAAGTGTTGATTTTATTGCTTCCTAGTATGCTAGGCGTAGTCTTCGAAGAATCTTAGCTGATGGTGCTGTTTGAATCAAGCCTGTGGCACCAGCTGCGACCACGACAGAAGCGGGCACTGCTGTGGTATATAACGGAATCGTTGACGAAAGCTTGTTGCGGAAAAGAGTCTGCGCAATTGATATAGCTAGTGTACTATTGAGGGATTAGTAAGCAGCGTTGTCAGTAGTGTGCACGTACTAATGGTATGGCAATACAGTGGGGTTACAGTATTTTAATTACGTCCTATCTATTCCCTGTAATGCACTGTTAGTATTTTTCTACGGTACGGTTTAATTCAATAGTGCGTAAAGCTAATATTATCTGTATTGCTGTATACTGCTAGTGTGTCATGCGGCTTAAAATTAAGCTTTTTACCCTGGATTTTCACTCTACGATTTTCAGCCTTAATGCGCGCAACTATATAGCACAACAACTAGCCCTAGTATTATGAGACCTAGTACCTAGGGTGATAGCCCTAACTTAGTAGAGTATTTTAAAAAAAGAATAATCTAAATAGCTCTTAAGTTAAGCTTAGAATATTGTCACGAATCACGTACACACGTGACTAGTAAAGACCAGGCGGCGCCCTGACAGGTTGAGTACTACTATATACTCTTATAGTATTAGACGGGTTGCTTAGGTTAGCTAAGCGATCTAAGGATTTCATATAGTTGTAATCACGTAATAGATCTCTAAGGATCCTCTAGAGATCTAAAGAGGTCCTAGGATCTAGAGTAGATCTATAAGTAGAAAGGTTCTATATAGTATTAGCACGTCTACTATTAGATAGAAGCTTCGTGCTTAAACTTAATATTATATTATTACTAATACCTTAATAGCTTTATAGTTAAGTAACAAGTTTACCTCTAAGTAAATACCTAGTCTACGATTAAACCTCTTTATAAGAACAAACCCTAGTAATACTTAATTACCTTAGTTAGTTAGTTTAAGAATTGTTATACTTTAAGTACCTAAGCTTAGAAGTTCGAATCGTAATATCTCTAAAAGCCGCTTCTATCTCTAGCTCTAGTACTAGTACCGTTAATATACTAATCTAGGGCACGCCTATAGTATTCTAGAATATAACTACCCTAGATAACGACGATAACAAGAGTATACTAGATATACTAGAGCTATATAGAGTTAATGCTCTAGAAACTATATAAGTTAAGCTGCTCGACATCTACTATAGTAAATAATAAGAATTAGAGTCGTTTCTAATATAAATAGAAATCTACTTTAACTTTAACAAAGACAAGTTTAATAGCGACAGTATAGCGTCGCCTATCTTTACTATCTTCTACCTTCGAGGGACTACTCTTAAATAGATATAACTATATCTAGAGAACTTTTTTATATATAAAGCTTTAGTAGAAAGTATAGCTAATATACAATTAATGTTTAGATCTTAGAACGGTTTTAAAGTCGCTGTACGCTAAATGTTTAGTAATATTAATACTGTTAAAATAGTAATATAAAAGTTACCTAACCTATACTAAACTAGATTAGTAATTAATTATATAAATAAATTCTAATGTTATAAAAACAGAATAGAGTAGGATTCTCTCGCTCTTATAGAACTCTTCTATAGAGGACTTAACATTAAGCTATATAAAGAAATAGTATAACAAAACCTTAATTATAAAGATATCGCTACTATAATTAAAGGAGTAATCTACTTAGATAACTATCTATAGGAATTCAAGAAAACTAATCACTACCTAGAATTTAAGAAGTATAATAAATAGAACCGACTAGACTACTAGAACGACTAACAAGTGAATACTACCTAGAAGAAGACTTCTAGAAAGTAGAAGCTCTTCTAGAAAGAACGAAACCGACGTCGTAAGTAGTATCTATACTTTTTATATAGCCTGCCTAGCTATAGAGTAAGTAACTGTCGTAAGAAGGCTAATTCTTTAGAAAAGTATTAAGTATTTACTATAACTAGAAAGGAAATAGTATTACTTAAGAGATTTAACCTATCTAATAAAGAGCTAGAAGCTCGCGAGTATAGAATATAAGTAGAGGATAAGGAGAACTCTATTCTTAAATAATACTATAAGAGACGTTCTAAATCAGAGTATAATCTACCTCTATAATATAAAGTAGAGATAGTAGATTTATTATTAGACTTATCGTTAGAATTATTAGACGTGTCTAGTTAAGAGAATAACTAGGATAACAACTCTTAAGTAGAAGAAATATAGATATTTATAGAATGTTTTAAATATAGTAACTAATAGATAGACTTTAACAGAAACAAGTTAGACTTTTAGGCCTCTTATATAACTAGAGGACAGGCTCTAGAAGCGCTAGAACGATTTCAAGTTTAGGAAAACCTTCTAATAAGTATTATCTTTAGAAATCTTAAAAGTAACCTAGATACTATAGAAGGAAAACTAAACATATAAGCTATTAAGGATATCTTTAAGTCTACTCTTAAGTTATAGAGAGAAAGAGATTAACTCTTTACCTAACTATAAGTAGAAGAACGCTAGACTCTAGAAGTTATATTAGAAGATGTAATTATATAGTAGTATTACTACCTAAAATCTATATTAGACTAGAAATTAGAGAAATAGTTTACTAGTAATAAATCTAATTATAGCTAAGCTATAGAATAGTAAATAGTCTATATAGTATCTAAAAGTAACTCTTAGTAAGTAAAACTCTACTCTTAGAGAAACGATCTCTAAGTAGTAGAAATTAGCTAAAGAGAACATAGTTTTATAGTCTATATAAATAGACAGGAAATCTATACTATATTAGAAGACTACTAGTTAATAATAACTATAAAAATTAGAGAACAGGAACTCTAGGTTATAATTAACTTAGGAGCGACAGGTAACTTCCTTTCTCTATTAGTACTTAAGAGGCTAAACGTCTCTATTAAGAAGATAGAACTATACTATCTAGACATAGTCGATAGAATAGACGTAGTATATTAAAACAGAGTTATTAATTAGTAAACTATTCTAACGTAAATTACTATTAAAGGATACTACTTAGATATATAATTTAATATTATAGTAATTAGTAGCTAAGACATAATACTTAGTATACTATAGATTAGAGAATATAATCTAGATATTAACTAGAAAGCCTAAATAATAACTTTTAGCTAATATAACTATAAAGGATTATAGCCTTAACTATATAGCTAGAACGAGGTTAGCGCTACCTCTTCTAAGGCGCTAGAACACTTTACTAAGGGTCCTCTATAGGTTAGTAAGAAAGCTAATAACGTAATACCTATATAGTATAGAGAATTCGTAGAATTGTTTAAGAACCTAGAGGACTTATAAGTCTTACTAGAACATCGTCTATAGAATTATAAGATTAAATTAAAAGAGAGTTATAACCTTAAGAAATAGAAAATATAGCCTTATAGTTAGATTAAGCTATAATACTTTAAAAGCTATATTATTAAAGGTTTAAAGAAAGGTTATATTTAGAGATCTAAATCATCTATTCTATTAAATATATTAGTCGTTAGTAAGAAAAACGACCTAACAGGTCAAGTTTACGTTAACTACTAAGATATAAATAATATAACGATTAAGAACGCTTACCTACTACTAGAAGGATAATATCTACTAGATAGAATTAGCTCTACTAAGATATTTATAAAACTTAACTAATAGAACACTTATACCTTAATAAGAATTAAGGCAGGTAATAAGTAGAAAACTACTTTTAGATTACTCTCGAGACTCTATAAGTATATAGTAATACTATTCAGATTAGCTACTACGCTAGTAACCTACTAGAGGTAGAATAATAACATTCTAGAAGGTCTTCTAGAGATAATAGTTATTTATTATCTAGATAACATTCTAATCTACTTAGATAAAGTAGAGGAACACGAGAGGTATATATATAAGGTTATAAAAAGACTTACTATAGTAAACTCTTAACTTAAGTTATTAAAATATAAGTTTAGAGTAACTTATACTAAATTCCTAAGCTAAATAATCTCTCTAGAAAGAATAGAAATCAATCTAGATAAGATAAGAGACGTTATTAACTAGAAATTACTAAAAAACGTTAAAGATATTTAACATTTCTAGAGATTTACTAACTTCTACCGTTAGTTTATAGTAGACTATACTAGAATATCTAAACTAATAACGAACCTTATATATAAAGGAGTACCTTTTATATAGAACGAGATTATAGAAATAGCCTTCTAGACTATAAAGAAACGCTTTACTAAGGAACTAATTCTATATAGCTATAATCTAGAGAAACTAAGCACTATAGAAATAGACTTATTAGATATAGTAATAGGTACTATATACCTATAACTAGACGAAAATAGAAAATTAATACCTGTAGCCTATTACTCTAGAACGCTAGACCTAGTATAGTAGAACTATACTATATTTAAGAAGAAACTACTTACTAAAGTCTTTACTTTAGAGTATTAGAAAATCTATCTCTAAGAAATAAAGTATTAGATAATAGTCCTTACTAACTACGCTAATCTTTAAACCTTTACTACTACTAAGGCACTTATAAGCGAACGCCTTACTAGGTAGTTAGAAACTCTATTATACTATAATATTATTATCTAATATATTATAGGAATAATAAACCTAAGAGTAGACGCTCTTAGTTATAAACTAGGCTACGAAGTAGCTAGAGAATATATAAAGCTAGTAATATTAAAAGAGCTATCTAATAGAGACTTAGCTCTAATAGTTTATAAATTATAGCTATATAGATAGTAGATCTATAGCTAGACGTAATCTAGAATATATATAAAGAAAGGAACTAGTACTATAATAGGAAATTATAGGTTCTAAAAGAATATATAAAGTAGTTTATTAGCGAGTACTATTCGATATCTACTTATAGATATTAAGGAATAAGAAGGACTACTTAGCGAATTAAATAATACTACTTTATAGATTATCTACTAGCGATTGTTAAGGATGTAATAAAGGAGTATAATATCTATATCTAGAATAAGACTTTATACTAGCTACTATATAGATAGATAAGTACTACTTCTATTCTATAAACATCTTAGAAATTAGTCTCTTAGGATTTTATTATTAAGCTATCGAAATCTAAGGACCTAATAATAGAAGTTAAATATAACTTAATCCTAGTTATTATAGAAAGACTTACTAAGTATATAATACTAATACTATATATAGAGTCTAGTATAGTAGAACATCTAGTATTTATATACTTAAGAGATATAATCTTAAGATATAGAATATTAAAGGAAATACTCTTAGATAGAGATAAACTCTTTACCTTAAAGTTCTAGACTACTCTTATAGAGCGATTAGATATAAAAAGAAAGCTTTCGATAGCTTTTTACCTCTAGACTAATAGAGAGAACGAATATATAAATTAAGTAGTTAAAATATACTTCTATTACTATATAAACTACTAGTAGAATAACTAGATAGAACTGTTACCTTTAGCTTAGTTTATATATAATAGCTTAACTATAGAAATAATACTTATATTACTATTCTATACTAACTTTAGATATAAATTACTAGTATATAATAGACTAATAAAAATAATAAGTAATAACTAGTTAGCTTAAGTATTAGTCTTAAAGATTAAA
>LKTO01000352.1:0-54188 GCA_001399465.1 Hymenoscyphus scutula | reverse complement strand
ACATACCCCAAGATAACAGGCTGAAATACACCCCCCCCCCCCCCCCCCCACCTAGTGTTAAGAAACAGGTGACTTCTTAAGTTCTCCTACTCTAAACTCACGAAATAGTCTTCTAGACCTAGTGTTTAAAATCCTTCCGGCATCTAGCTCTCTATATTAAAGGGCCGTCTTAACATATATACTACAAGCTAGTCTTAAAATAAACAATTAACAACAGTATTAGGTTAGTCATCGTTATAGAGATAAATAATATCTTAAGTAAGGTATCAACTATACATATAGTAATTAAGCTATCTACTATATTTTATTTACTAATTATAGAATTAACTAATTTCATCTAGACCTACCCCTAGTTATACTATAAATTAAATAGAAATTTAATTACTTTAAAGTCTAACTTACTTATAATAGTTTAAAGAAAGGTTTATCTAGGTTAAGTAAGTATTTATCTAATACTCTATAATTAAAAATTAGAAATTAATTATCTACTATATTATAAAAACCTCTATTAATTAAAGATACTTACTTAGTAGACTAGCTTTATATTTATTCTATATAAATTTACAAGCTCTATAACTTTATCTTAATTAATTTTATTTCTCTAGAAATTATAAAAACTTAACTTAGTTAAGGAAATTTACTGTATAGAAAGTTTTATATTTAACTCTTTATTTTTTTTTAAGTTAAGTAACTTTAATTAATAAACTTAATTACTCTATATACTACTAAATAACTTATTCTTATTATTAAGTTTATTAGACTTACTAGAAGATAATCTAAAATAGTAATATAATTAGTAAAGAAAATATACTATGTTAATTATAAAACTATAAGACTTTACTCTACTAGAAGCGATTGAGATTAATAGAGTATAATCTATAAAACGGACTTAGAAACTACAGAGTATCTAATTATCTAATTTTAAATATTAAGATATAATTTAGAATTAGTATATACTTACTCTCTCTACTAAGATTATAACTCTTCTCGCTTATACTCTAGCTATAACTTCTACTATTAGTTTTTAGTAAAAGAGAGTATAAATAATATAAAGAAAGAGGATATAATAGAATTATAATACTTTTACATTCTTACTAAGCTAGAAGCTATATCTAGATAGACTAGTAAGTTATATAGAGCCTAGGTATATACTAGACGTTATATTCTACTACTCTATAGCTCTCTTCTACTCTCTCTCTTAACTCTACTTATATTCTATATATAAATCCTTTACGTTCTTATCCTCTCTACCTATATATTTTTAGTAACCTTACCTCTTAGTATATATATACACTCTTATATATATCCCTATAATAGTAAGGTAGGCTAGAGAGAGTAGAGAAAGCGGCGATAGTACGATAGTCGAGATGCGTAGAGCCTAGTAAGCCCTCTACTGTCGCACCTTAGATAAAAAGTTTAGTTTTTATTGTTTAATGTTTACTATTAGGTGATTAGGTGGTACACGGCCTCTAAGTCCGTTCCCTAACGATCAGGATAAACAAAGTCAATTGCGAGAGGTAGAGCGGCAAAAGTCTCTCATACAATAAGACCCTTGAATGCAGTAGGTGGTATAATATCCTCGGTTCTATGAAATCCCTATCACTGCAACCTGTTCATAAACTCGCCCAATTTCAAACAACTTCACGGTTCATTCCTGTTGATGTCTTCATCTTTATCTATGAGACATGACATGTCAAAAGCGTTCAGAATTTGGAGATTTTCCCTTCTGAAGTCTGGTACTTTAACTGTGTAGAACGAAAATCCCCTGCTACTAACAGCATAATCACATTATAGGGCGGGAACACGAGCGTGAAGTGTGTGTTGACGATCACTATGCGGTTGAACAGTTTGTCCTTTTCTATGCTGTTCAATCGTTCCCTTCTTCTTACTGGAAGAAAATTCTATCTCCGGAGGATGATGGGGACATAGTGTGATAGAGGACAATTACGGTTCCATCATTTGGCCAAGTTTTACGAGGGATTAAAGAGTTTGAAGGACAAGGAGATCACGCAGGGCCTTTTGGCTTACATTTTGGCTTACTATATTGATGAAGAGATAGATCCAGACATTTCAAATCAGAGGATATAGATATAATAAGAGGAGGGGCTACATTTCAGGAGGCGAAATGCATGTATATTTTGTCACACAGTTAACACAAGCGAGCGGATCTGACACACAAGCAGAAACTTAGTGGTGGATATGACTTGCGTGCTAATGACTAAAATCAAGAGGACTTCCCAAAAGCATGCGACGATACTAAAGGACTTAGTAGCCATTTTGAACTTGTCCTTTAAAGTCAGGTGACCAACTCCCCTCACCGAAATTACCTTTTTGGGTAAAGCCTAAAATGGAAGTGTGCCTGCACTCTCAGGCGAAAAGTCCTCCACCATCTGATATGACAGAAAGGTTGAAATTATTCATTCTCTTTTTTTTTGACTATTCAAATCTCTGCAATTCATTCTAAGCAAGCTATTTCTGCGCTCACCCTCACAACCATAGAGTTAGGCCATTCTTCGGAAACGGAAATCCTGTGGATATGACTGAGCTTAACGAGCTTCAAGCTGGGGTCAATTATCTGGATACATTGGAAAGCTTAACATTTCCGGAATACTTGTCATCTCAGGAATCTTCGCGCCGCCTCACAACAACCGAGTGGCCTTAGAGGTCCCTTGATTCACATCTGCTGAAAGAATGGATGGTATTACCCTTTCGCAATTGTGAGTGTAATACATTTGCCTTGATGGGGGAGCTAAAGAAGTCACAATGGCAAACTTTGTAGGAACTTCGTATGTCTTCTAGAAGGTTATACCTGAAGATCATCTATCCTACAACTGGTCACGACGAAGGAGGAGTCAGAAAATTGAGGCGAAGTTATAGAAGCAGGAATAGACGCATCAACCAATTGGCGCCTTCTTGTCCTTAGAACCTAGTACCATCCCGAATACCAAAACCCCAAAAGGTGAATTCAGCGTAAAACCACACATACAAGAATTAGCAAAACTCTAAACCGCCCGCATTACGCCGGGCGGCCTCTATCCCCACCATTTTAGAACTGGGGCGGGATAGACCGTAGAGAAACCTCGAGAGGTTTTTTACCGTAAACAATTCCAACTGTGAATACGACCTTGAGTAATCAGGCGTCATGATTATCTTTTGCCGAAGGGGGAAACAGTTAATTTCTTGACTTGGAGAGTGGAACACTCTTTAACTGACTAGGCCAGGCAAGCAAGCTCTAGTTTTGTGGTGGTAAAGGGTGGTATTTCGGGTTATGTACAAATTGTTGGTGAGGGGGCTTGCAGCATCTCGTTTTGACTTCGGTTCGTTCTTCAAGCTCATAACAACCACTTTGAACCGTTACTTGGTTGCATCTGATCTTATGACTTGGGAACTTCCAAGTCACTCCTGTACTCCTCACCTTTTTCAACAATGAAATCGAATCGCGGGAGGTGTCATTGCGTTCAATCTTCTCCAGAATCCACGAGAAGTGAAAAACCGCGGGGTATCTTGTGCCTCCTCCAAGCCCTCTCCCTAAATAGATTTCCCCTATACGATTGGCGCAGTTTTCTAGTACCTGCATATCGGTCACCTCTTTGGGAAGTGTCAAACTTGAAGATAAAAGCAGCATTGAGAAGGGATATCTCAGTTTTGATCTGGAGTTTATTAAAAACCATGTAAAAACCTCACCATCTGGGAACAAATGAAGCAATTAATGAATTAGACGATTCCGACACATATAGATACTATAATCCTATTAGTCGAAGGAAGACGTAACGCGCAAGAGAAGTCCGACAAGCTCGCTTCAGCGCCGCTTTACCTCGCCGCAGAATGTGGCTGTGTGAAATAGGTGACCGAGGCGCACTACGAGAGCCAGGCAACCCCAATATCACGAACTTCATTTGACTTCAATTCACACTTTCCAATTATTTTCCTTTCTTCTACGTCCCCGGGTTCTATTTCCATTTTCGCCTCTTTCATGCCACGTAATTAATCGATCCTAATCCCCTCCCCTCACTCATTCTCAAAAATGGATTCCCCCAGCGCACCCCCCACCTACGAGATCTTCCGCGATAAACACGGCATCCCCCAGTTCTCCCCCAAACGAGGAACGCGTTCCCTCCTGAATGCGCTCTCCTATACATTTCCTACCCTAGAGACAGAGCTGCAGTTGATGCAAGCAGCCCTGCAAAGATTCTTTGACTCAGAAAAACGTGGGAGCGGGACTTTCATTTGTGAATTGCCGGAAAACAATTTGCAAAATAGTCTGAAGGGGAAGAAGGAGGATGTGGAAAGTCCTTTACCGAGTGCTGATGCATTTTTGAGGAGTTGGAAGGTTGCGCTTGAGCCTCAGAGAGGAGCGAGGGCGGGGTCGAGATGTAGTTCGAGGGTGGAGGGGAGGACGCCAGCGCTGACTAGTAGGAATACTAGTCGAGCGAGTAGTCGATGTAGGACGCCGTTGTATAGAGAACCCGAGCTGGAAGCTTTGAAAGGTGGGTCAATGACTACTTGGAGTTTGTCGAGTGGACAGGAGATTGAGAAGAAGAAGCGAACTCCTTACGATCCAATTAAGAGGCGGAAGGTTGCGGAAAATAGGGGAAATGCTTGTGAGAAGCATCGTTCTCAAAAAACGGCTGTAAGTTGAGCCACATCTTTCTTCATTCTAGTGCTGACGAGTGAACCAGTGCGATCCGGCCTCTTGCCCACAGAATAAGTTGTACTCGAAGACAACCGGTACTATCAGCAGACGAGAGAGTAATATTCAGGTTCCCAAAGTAGCAGCCCGTAATGGTGTCTTTGATGTCGAAGCGGAGCTGTCTAGATTGATTCAAGACGACGGAGTCCCGAAATCAGGAACTGAACCGGCAACAATCTCTATCCTGGCAGGGGAAAGCAGTCTCCCAAACGCAACCGAAGACTTCTGGGATTCATCAATTTGCAACCTAATACCAATTCAAAGCCATACCTCAACCTCACGAACAAGTCTCCACGGTTCTTTCATGACCAACAACTCAGGTACCTCTTCTGGGGCATATGACGGAAGTCCATACAGCAACTCAGACCTTCCGGATCCGAATGCTCAGCATGCCATGTTCTCGACGGCCTTCGAGCTGCGAGGAAGTAACGACCAACAGAATGATTCGACTGCTCTTCTTGGACTGGATTCCCTAATAAATGAGAATTCCCCTCCACAGGTTTGGGAAAGTCCCGAAGATAGTCTTCTCTGGCAAATCCCCACAGAACAACCTCAGATCGAAGACCCTTTCATGGGCTGCAACAAACGAGCAAGCCAGAATCTGGACGAGTATGGATGGGTACTATCTCATGTTGAGCACCTTTGAGTGACCTATATGGATAATTACATCAGTCACTTCGGTCGTTGTTACCCAATACAACTCCTCTGCTTCGATTTTACGACACTTTGAGGATAATCAAACCTATAGTTGTTCGGAATCGACTTGAGTATTGCGGGAAAATAGTGGCTTGGATATGTCCACAGAATCATAATCCTCCAACGTGTCTGGTACACAAACCTACGAAAACTCTTTTCTGCCCAAGCAACCACTTGACAAATAGACCCGGCAATGTCGACAAAATGATGCTTCTAGGTATACTGCTTTTGTGGCAGTACTAGAACGGATCTTTCTAGCTCCCAACGGGGTTCTTAACCCAGAGCTCCAGTATCAGAAGATCAGAGGAAGCCATAACAACCCCAAGGCAACTGAGGAACCCCATGGTTCTCACATCCAAGCTACAGATGATTTTCGCACAAAGCTTTTGTCACAACGGTGTTTCTTCGGTCTGAAAACGGGTATAATCACAAATAGACATGAGCATAGGGAGAAAGAAGAGCATCGTGAACAGCGATGCTCAGAGAGATCACAGAATCTGTATCTAGGAACATGTAACAATAATGTATATTAAACTTACGAAGTAATGAAATCATTTGCGAGTTCCGAGCTTCTCTTTTGAGGTTATGCGTTACCTTCCTCGATATTCTATCGAAAATTGAAAAGGTCGTTCAAGGCCCGTAAATTGCTATAAAAGTAGTGGAGCGCTTAGAGTCACATCACGTGTTCTAACACGTGCTCGTATGCTCACGACCGACAAACCTGGACTCGATAGTCGTAGAATAGAAATCGATATTATATCGTATTAACGCCCAAATCTGTTCCATTTCGACTTTGAGTTTGGATTTCTTGTCTATAACTCCTATCTCGAGATGTATACAATATTCGAATCACTCCCGATATTAGAGAATGACGACCTAGTAAGGAAATACCGAGGATATAGATTTCAAACCCCCTTTTAGTGAATGCCTAGCACCTTAGCACTCACCGCCAACCACTCTATATTATATTAAATAGAACACAAGGTTGTATTTCCGACTATAAATGAAGCATTAGGCACGTAGAGCATTCCCACCACATAACAGAATGATTACTCTAAGTATTTCTCTCCTCGTTCCAAGTCATTTTCAGACCTGCAAAACAATTGTGCACATCGTTTCGACTTTCCTTCTTCGGCCTCCCTTAGACTATGGAGTTCACTGTTCCAGGGCTTGGCATAAAATCAAGGGGGAACTTTAAGCGAGAAACTTAGATTGCGAAAGGAGTTGATTCAATTAACTTCTCTGTAGCAAAGAAAGGCTTTGTGATGGGCCAGGCAATCGACGGAGAGGTAAGAAGGAAAAGTCAAAAGAAATGCTTTTAGAATGACGCCCCAAAACTCCCATCCTTAACTCCATTCTCAACACTCCAATAAAACTCTAACTGCAATCCCAAAACTCCGTTCCCCCAACTCCAACTTCAAGACTCCAACTCCAAGCCCAAAACGAAAACGAGAACTTTTCGCAAATGAGATACCACTAGTCTTCCTTGGGTTCCGTAGGTGAATGAGACACCGAATGAATTTCATTTCCAGATTGGGCTACCGCGGGTGTTGCAGGGAAGATTGGAGCTAGTCCCTGTTCTTCGTCGGGAAGCTTTTGGCCAGTGTGTGTCGAGAGCACCGGATTCACCGGGTTGCTGGCGTTGTCTGTATTGTCGTGCGATTCCGTATCTTGCCGACCCCCGATGGGGTTAACCGCCTTGATCCGCTTCCACACCCTGGGCATGATGACCTTGAGAATAGCCTTCTTGTATTTCTTCCAGGCGATGCGGATGATCAAACAAACAGGGTAAAAAGCTAAAATGCTGCCCTCGAGATAGCATCCGAAGTCGAAGCAGAAGAAAATCAAGAACGGGTAAAGAGCGAGGAAGAACAGGAATACTAAATGGTACCGGGATTTGAGGAGGGTGAATAGCGACTTCTTCTTAAGATCATTGACGTTATCTAAGGCGCATGGCAACATAATGAGAAGGAAGATATCGAGGTACAAGCGGATGGCATGCCTTGCGTGTGATTGAGACGACTCAGTGACCTGATCGATAGCAGGTTTCCAAAACCTTCTTCGATCTTCTGGAGTGAAGTTCAGAATTAGGATCAATATTGTGACCACGCAGCCTTCTGATAGAATGAGGTGGGCTAGGATGAGTGCCCATGATGGATCCAAGATTGTCTCCGGGAGAACCAATGCGCAGCTGACGAAACCTATTATCGCAATAGCTAGGCCACAGGTATCTAGAATTTCAGCAGTTAGACATAAAATGATAGCAAAGAAATAATAGCAAGTATGAGGCTTACGAATGGCTTCCATTGTTAGGTCGGATGGTTCCATCTTGTTGAAGGTTACGATTGCATAGAGAATAGTTGCCAGGAGAAATACTTTTATAGAGGGTGGAATATAGGCACAGCCCATCTTGGCTAATGTGCGGCTCAACTATCGAGGGTGCGAGCGTCCTTGTGGCTATTTTGTTATTTTAATTGAGGTGCGGCTTTCATTGTGTTGACAGTTTGATCGGTTGGTGGGTTCGTCGGTTCTGACGAAAGACCCTTTATAGCAGTTCGCCTAATTCTGCACAGACTCTTTCACGTGCTCAATAGCTTCAGAGGGAGGTCTGTGCTGATTGAGTTATAAAATTGACACCCTGAAAGGGGAAAGCACAATAGCGAACAAATTAACACCTAACGAAGAACGCCTGCAAAGAAGGCTTGCGAA
This sequence comes from Hymenoscyphus scutula, assembly GCA_001399465.1. Taxonomy (NCBI): domain Eukaryota; kingdom Fungi; phylum Ascomycota; class Leotiomycetes; order Helotiales; family Helotiaceae; genus Hymenoscyphus; species Hymenoscyphus scutula. The sequence goes on along the minus strand of LKTO01000352.1, from coordinate 46,093 downwards.
GACCGAGAGCTCAAGGGTCATATTACCCAATGTTCCATCGACTTAGTCCATCAACCCCCATAACCTCGAGTTTGTAAGGAAGATTGATTCTTTTAATAATCCTTCTAATCTCTAACGTTAGTACGAGAGCATTTTCATGTGCGATGACACCAACGGGCAGGTAAGCATTTGTTTGTCTTCCTGAACTCAATGTGGATTTGATACTGATCGTTTTGATATAGCTTCTGCTTCTGCAGTATACGACTTTAAGACCTCGTTGCGTTTCGCAGACGTAAGTGAGCCCCGACACATGTCAAAGGGTGGTGTATCTCATTATCCCCCCGTTAAACTCGCTGACTCTTGCTTTGTCTACCAAATTATCTACTCATTAATGTCTGCCCCTGGAGGCTAAAATGACGTATATGTAGAGGAATGGAAAAGTAGAGTCTGCGTAACCAGCCTCTCGCCTGCGTTTCTCTCGAATTTCGGACCCGTCACTTCCGAGGAGAACCTCAAGCGATTGCGATAACAATTCATACGCCTGGACCACTGCATCTGCTCTGCTCATGAGACTTTATTCTATTGGTAACACCGATCACTGTGCTGTGAAGGAGTCTGGAATTAGGGTCGACTGTTTACTTTTTCGGGGCATGCAGAATTCGTAGGATTTTTAGACCTTGAAACCATCCAGAGATTTAAATACAAAGGGTAGCAGAGCAGATTTATGAGGGGAGATTTGATGCTGGTGAAAGGAACGACAGCTCAGTTTGGGCTGCGGAGGTCGTGTCATGTTGAGGTCCTTCTTGGAAAAGGCTAATTCGGAGAGGCTAGCGGGGTTTAGTGAGAATGTTACCGGTACATCATCAGATGAAAGGCTTCGCTTCAGAGCGAGGCTTTGTTTGTGCAAAGTTTCCCAAGGTTTCGTCAGAGTGGAATCTTATCTAGAAACGGAAGAGTAAATTTGCGCAAATTCGCCGTTCGAGAATGTCATCAATACAGAATTGTTGTCAAATCTGGAGATATCACAGATTTTTGAGGCATTTCTATTCCAAATTTCTTGCTCCATGCAAGAACGAGCCCCTTCAAAGCTTGGCGAGAGACGAAAATCGAGTCAAACTCCATATAGAATTTCGTAACCTTTACAGCTCACTTTTTCGATGGGGAGAGGGCATACAATGAGACCAATTCACTTTCTAGAATTACCAAACAAGACCTCCAGGACTACCTTGTCCCATACTATAAATACCTCTTTCAGCAATCAATAATTCGCTACAACTCCAGAGGTTCCCTTAATTTGCCTACAACTTACAGTATTCCGAGCGGGCAAGAAGACAGCATTTCTGATCATTTACCGCCTGGAATAGCAAATATGCTGCAAGTACAGGGAGGATGAGGGAGCATGTAGAGGTAAAATAGGAGTAAAAGACGACTCAAGTAAGGCGTATCGTAAGATATAAGACAAAATAAGTAATCTACTACAAGGCAAGTGAAGCCTTACATATCCTAATGTAGGTCCTATAATGCCCCTAAGATTGTCGCTCTCGTTTTCTGTGGATATGACCCCCAAAGACCTCAAATACCCGGAGCATCTCAGCGACAAAAGCATATTGAAAGACTACATTTATCCCCCTGACAAGAAGTACCCCGCCTCCAGTCTCATACCAAAACCCAAAGAAATGATGACAACACTGCTCCCGCCACAGCCATTCCCAACTTCCACGATTGTCACGGGAGCTGCTCGACTCCATGTTTGATCTTCACGTATCAGCGAACAGCTTGAAAAAATGTTTTAGGAAGCTGTTTGGCAAGCACCTCAAATACACGTACTCAGTCGCAAATGATGGATAAAATCAGTATTTATTCAACCATCGTTTCCGTACTATATCACCATTGATGTCTCACATAGGAACTGAGATCCTTAATTTCAATACTCATTTTGATGTGCAAGAATTACTCAAATTCCCCCGTACTCCCTGCTGTAATCACTGTCTTCATTCATCCACAGCCCCCACAAGCAAAAAATCCTTTCCGTCCCTACTGCCCAGAATGAATTCTACTTCCCTTCTGTATCTTGTTTTCCGTGACCATGCTTTTGCCCTGGCCTTTTCCCTGCCTGATTCCCTGCCCTTCTGTTAGGTCTTAATGGAAGCATGTCTGGAGGGATTTCAGGAGCGCTGCCGATTGCATATTGAAGAGCTTCGTCCGCCTGTTTTTCGAGCTCACTTGCAATTGGCATGGATGTGTTTTGCTGCAATGATGGCTCTAGGCAAGCAGCATCCACGGCGTCGCATGCTTTTTTAAATGCTTGCCGGAACTTGGATTGCGGATCGCGAATTTCTGGGTGGCGGCCGTTGTTCTTGAGACGGGAATAGTGGTTGAGCATACTGATTATCCTTTCCACAATACGCGGGTTCTCCCACGTCCCATTCAGCCATCGTTCTACATCTTTGGGAGTAGCGCCAAACAAATGTTCGTAGATCTTATCTTCAAGCCGAAAGAACTCATTTCTATACTGCAGTTGTGTTCCCGTGTACTCCGTCTTCTCCTCTTTCATGTAGCTGATGGAGTCGCGCCAATCGTCAAACTCGATGCGGTGGGCCTCTATGTGTCGCCAATCAGTGACCGATTTCCCGTCGATGCATAAGCCTGGTATGCGGTCTCCAAGATCACGATAGACAACAAAAACCACCTGGCTGATGGTGAAAAAGCGTGCTTTTCGCTTTTCCACTTCTCTCAGGCTGACAATCTCCTGACTCAAGTTGTGTATCTTCTCATCGTGGAGTTCTTCCAGACGTTTGATATCACGAATACAGCGTTCTTCCGTGAGAGTTAGGCGTTCTCCTTGACTGCGAAGTTCGTCTAACATTGATTGGAAGAATTTCGCGGCGAATGGGGAGGCAAAAACCGTCTCCTTTCCTCGTTCCAGCTTCTTGAAAGGTTCCTTCATTTCTTCTTCGAGGATTCCTCTGAGCTGTATTCCAGCGTCAGATTTGGGCGATAGAGGGGATCCTTTTGCGACCTTATCGAAGATCAGTTTATGTTCCGTGGGGTCAAGCTTTGCGCCTGTCGCAAACGAGTAAATTGGTCGAAGAGCGTTAGTCTGTTAGGCAGATGTAAAATTAGCGAGATGCTTGAGAAAGAAGGGGGGCGGGGGGGGGGGGGGGGGGGGGGGGGGAAGCGTATACTGAGAGTGTGCATCTTGGTGCTGTAATGCCTCTCCGGCCCAGTCTTGGAAATAGAAAAGCCATCGTGATAAGCGTGGGAATCTCAAGATTGGCCAGTATTCCCTCCATGGCTATTGCAGTTATATACATTTACTTCAAAGAGAAGTGCGGAGTGCTAGAATACTCTTGGAAAGAAAATGTATGGCAAAGAAAGTGTATGGCAAAGAAAGTTGTAGTTTAGAATGTATGTGCATCTCAGAGATTTATATAGTATTTTCTACCCAATTTAGACATTGGTGAATCCGAAAGGAAAGAAGAGAATTACTAGCGTTGTAGTGTAGAATGTAAAGGTTTATCCTGCAATTTCCGAATTCCTTGATTTTCTCCATTTCCATCCGAGATTTCATCCCAGAAGTAAGTGAACGTAAGTGAATCCGAAAGAAAACTGATCGTCAAAGGCCGATTCTTCTTCGTATGTTCTACAAGCAGCAAGTGACAGCAAGTGAAGATAAGTGAATCGCAAAGAAAAAGAGGCTGTCAATGAAAACTTATTTTCTTGTTATTTCACTCTACTTTTTCTAGAAGTTTACAAACAAGTGTGGAATGCAAATGCATCTCACTGATTCACCCAGTGCAAGTTCAGAAAGAAGTCCCTTTGTCGAAATAAACAAGGGATCCTACATCCAAGTTGCCGTTGGAGGGACGGGGAATGCCAATGAATGAGATGCCTGATTCAGAAAGAACTCAACATCTGTTGTGCTGGGTCTGCCTTCTTATTTGATCCACTTTCTTATTACACCTCTGTTATACAGGATCCTTATTCATCATGCTTATTCATTATCTTAATAATCATCATTCACTCCTTATATATACACTTAGCTAGACTACTTACACAAATCAATCAGTTCTCCATGACCTTCAGTACCCGATACCCTCTCAACCCAATAGTTATGAGCCCGGTAGCCACTTTTTGACTGCAAAATTTGACTTTTTACCTTCAATTAATTGATTCATCTTACCCTTTCTCTACACACTTTGTTTAAATTCGACTTGCCTCAGCTCAAGGAGCAGTTATCAAACAATCAACAAAGTACCCTCCCGAACTCTCGTCTTGAGGCTATCACTATGTCGACGTCTAAAACAATTGTCCTTTTGAACCCAAAAGACTGGGATTCCTGGATATTTGGCGTCAAATCCATCGCTACTAGCAATGGAATTAGTGTTTGGGATCTTTTAGATCTAACACTTGCCACATAACTAACGATACCTGTTTGTCTGGAAGAGCTGACGATACAGAGTATTAAACCGAGTGCTACTTATTGGTCTGAACTTTTAGCAGATGAGAAAGTAGACCTACGCTTCGACATCTTACGATACGACAGTAAAATCAAGGAGCTCGATAAGAGAGATGCCCTAATTCACGAAGTCTGTAAGTATATCGAAGGCACTATTCACATTAAACATATTGTTCTTATCAAGAATCTCATATCTACCTACGACATCTTGAGGGCTTTGAAAAAGAGGCTAGTACCAACCGACGAAGCTAGACAGAATGAAGTTATTAGAGACTACGCCAAGCTCAAACAGTGGAACAAAAGCCAGAAACCTGAAGATATACTGTCCCAGTGGGAAGCTGTATATGCTGAAGCTAGGGCTCTTGATCTTCCAGAAGTGAGTGGTAATAGAGCTCAACAGGACTTCATTCAAGTAATCCGCGCTATCGACGATTCATATGCTACAGCACTTGAAGTCAACATTGAACAGAAGGAATTGGACGGCGTTAGAATACCTGATTTGTACGACTTAATTGAGCGATTCTGTAACCACGTTCGTAAGCAAGAGTCTCTCGAGGGACTTCAATCTACCTACGCTTCCTTTTCTACTACAGAACAGCAGTAGTCTTTTAAGGGCAAAACACTTGTACCACTACATACCAGTCTGTACGATTGCTGCTGCGGAGGAGGAAAGCACTGGTTCCAAGACTGCCCTTATATCAATAAAAAGTTAAGGACATAAGCCTGGACTGGAAAATACGATATCTTTGTTAAATTCAACGAATTCCTGAATAAACCATTAAGGATAAGGACGAAAGAGTACTTAAAGAAAAGCTTTGAGTACGATTCAGACGCACCTATTCCTGTAGAAGCCGCTAACTCAAGTGGAAAAGGCCACGTAGACTTCGCTACTTCATACTATTCTAGCTTCAGCACCTCAGCAGATCGGAATAGAGACAACTCGCTATACAACTGCTGGATTCTTGATGGAGGTTCTGATATCCACGTTTGTAATGAATCTACACGTGATTCCTGGGTAAAGACTCGAGACGCAGGTCCAAACGACAAATTGTCAGCTGGAAAAGAGCGCTATAACATTGAGGCTTTTGGTACTACTAAAGTCTGGATCGACACCCTAATAGGAAAGCAATGTATCAGACTCACAAATGTCGCCCTTGCCCCTGGATTTATGACTAACCTAGTGTTACTAGATATTCTTTGTAAAAAAGAAGTACACTGGAATTCAAGGTCTCTAAGTTAAATGGAACGTTAGGATGGGAACATCTTTTGCTACCTTGCTTTACATGACAACAAATGGGTATTTACTACTAATTCTTAATATAAGCGACCAGAAGCTTTACAGCATCTACAAACGTCACTTCGCGAAACAGCTAAAGAGTCAGTTGAAAAGCTTGAAGTTCCAGCTACCTTGCTACAAAGTAGTAGCATTGAAGAAGCGGCTGTGCTTGAAGCAGCTGTGCTTAAAGCAACTGTTCTAGAACCAGTCAATCAGGACGTTCTAGAGTTAGTCAATTTCTAGAACCAATCAATCAGGACGTTATTGTAGCTCAAGCAATACCCCAGAGAGAACCTAGTACAGAGGAAGCAAATTCGGCACCTCTTACTACACCAATCCAGCTGCCTTCACCTCAAACTACCCCAGAAGTAGCTAGTCCAACAACTCCAAGCAATATTAGCCTACCAGCCTCACCAGCAACACTTCAAAGCTCTGGGCTCTCTGATCTGTCAGATGATGATATCGACGATCAACTTCCACTTGCTCCTGGCAACCCTGGCAACCATGCTATTCGACGTAATGAGATCTACGCTGGAGTGAATTCAGAGAATATCATCCCAGGAGGTAGATCACGTACTACACGCACAGCACTGGCTTCTCAAAGGAGTCCATATAGCTCTTATCATTCCACCTTCTCCACTGCACTAAAAACTATCACCTCAACACCTATTCTCCACCGACCACCTACTACACTATTTAGTAAAAACGTTCTAGTTTAGTAATTGAACTTGATAGCAATTTTCAAGACACAGGGACGCTACCTTCGCTGACAATGTCGATACTCAAAAAGCATGCTCTATTCGTACAACAACTACACCTTACAGACATTAGTCAGTTAATACTCGGATCAGGTGGCAGCTTTCGATAAAGACGCTGTCTCCTGGGGGGGTGTGTTGTGCTGGGTCTGCCTTCTTATTTGATCCACTTTCTTATTACACCTCTGTTATACAGGATCCTTATTCATCATGCTTATTCATTATCTTATTCATCATGCTTATTCATTATCTTAATAATCATCATTCACTCCTTATATATACACTTAGCTAGACTACTTACACAAATCAATCAGTTCTCCATGACCTTCAGTACCCGATACCCTCTCAACCCAATAACATCATAAAAAGGTAAATAGGAATGAAACTTTCTTTCAATAGAATGCCTCTCAAAGTTCCTAGAGGATTATCAAGACCCACCAAATGCAGCAGAGGCAATTTCCAGAGCTATCTGAGGTGAGCTTCTAGGCAAGTTGGATTCACTCCCCTCTGTGTTCTTCCATAAACCCTCAAAAAAGAACAAAGTGTTATACAGCAAATGGCCAAACAAAACGAGGAGACATATCGTGGAAACTTCGAGGAAACGTATTTCCTTCCATACCATGAATTCGAACATCAACTTTCAAAAAAAAAACACCCCCACCGACCCTTTCGTAGAACAAATTCACTTTTTCCCTTCCAAGTTTGAGAACTCAAGATCTTCGTGGTTACACAACGGTAAACTTTTTACAGTACTTCGCGCGCGTGTACGTACTGCCAATGCTACAATAACCATGTTTTCAAGCGAGGAATTGATCAATACATCCATCCACTGTCCAAAAATTTGAGTCTCAAAAAGGTTCTCCCTCCACTTTACAAACTGCACAACTGCCTCATTTGAGTTCTAAAACTTGGAAGGCTGGTAGTAAGCGAGGGGTTTTACGTATAGAATGGCAAAACTGAAGTAAAACACCCACTTCGTGAACTCCGCCCATTAGTCTCAGCGTGAGAACAAGGATGGAAACAAATCAGTTACTCTGAGTAAATTAACTCAACTCAGGGCAGGGTGTATTAGGAGTACATCATCTCAAGTTTAAAGTCTGTTTATCTTGTGGCAGATTAGATATACGTTTCCTAAAATCGTAAGATGTAGAGTATATACCAGAAACATAATCAAAAAAATAGAGCATGCGCGAAACGAACGTGCGGGAAATATATTCATTTCGACTTGAGAATTATTTTATTGTGGTATTATGCTTGAAAGCAGGACAACCCTAGAAGCATAGCAAGAAAGGATCAATCCTCATCATCGTCATCATCATCAAAAGTCTCAAGCTGGAAGGTAGTCTTCTCCTGTGGTCTTTGAAGACCAGCACTGGAACTCATTCTCCTCTCCATCAATTTCCGTTGCTTCTCCGCCTTCTCCGCCTCCTCTCGTTCCTGCCTTTGTCTTTGCTCCTCTGCCTGCTCCTCCTGGATTCTCAGCCGTTCAGCCTCCAGCTCTGCGCTCTTCTCCGGATCGAAGGTAGCGGGGTCAATTCCTTTATTGATCAAGATCTCAATGCTAGCCAACGCGCCTTTTCTGATGATATCCTCGGTAGGCCATGGAGTAAAAGGTACTTCACCAGGCGCATTAATCCACTGTGTCCATATCGTGGGCAGAGCCGTCTGCGAAAGCGGTTCTGTTGATTGCGTGGCGGCAGCCGTGTTGTCGCCAAATGATGGGGTTCCAATAGTCATTTGAGTGTCCAGGCCATTCAGAGGAAATACTGGAGTCGAATTGCCGTTGGTGTGTGTTTGAGAACCCGGTTCTTTGGGAGTATTCGTAGCTGCCTCCCCAGTATCCAAGTTGCTCTTCACTTCCCCTTTTCTGTATGTGCTGGGCAGGGTAAATTTGCTTATTCGGCGCGCGTAAGAAAGGAGCTCGGAGTATGAAATGGTATTCGCAGATGATGAGAAGCTGGTGGAGGATGTTGCGAGTAGCTCTTGACGGGCGGTGGTGAGAAGTATCAGAGTATCGCGAATCTGGATATCAAGTTGCTCGGAGGTGGCGCGAAGAGTTTGTAGTTTTGCATAGTTGGCTTGATGCTTGGAGACTGAAAAGTGTTAGTGATATCCCAAACTGCTCGCAAATGGGTCGTGAGAGCAGTTTTACTGACCTTGCTCCAATCCTTGACTGAGCTCCTTGTCGACTGCGACAAGATCATTGGCGTGCGTAGTAGAGGGGTTATAAGTTGAGAGTGACTGGACCAGAGTCGCGAGAGCCTTCTCTACCCGCTCGAAGCGTTTATCGACGATTTCGTTCATCGTGAAAGTTACGATTATTGTTTGTGAAAAGTTGTGGGAGGCTCTGGTGCTCCGAGCTCGTCTGCTCGTCTTTGGGTCGCGCTCTTCGAGAATAAAGTTATTCCGTAATGGGACTAGCGCAGACCGCGAAACCAGGTGACAAGGAACTTCCCTTTCCACCTGCAAACTCCCACGACTCTTCAGTACAATCTTTACTTCATTTGCATGTAGCTATCCAGCTATTTATATTTGTCAAGCCCTTATATTTCACCCTCATATAATCAACTCACAATGTTGCTTCGCTTCTATCCATCTCTCCAGCTTCTTCTCGTACGCGGAAGATTACATTATTGATCTCGAAATTCGAAGGGAGCTAGCTTCAAAGAGGTAGGATAAATCATCTTAAGAAAGCGATGGACAAGGAGGTGGATATGGTGCGAGACAGACTCTAAGATATCAAAAGGATTCCAGGGGAAAGTTAACGGGACAGTAGGAAAGAAGGAATACCTTTAGAACCAGCTTTTTATAAGTTAAAAGTAATGTACTTATACTCTTACAGCTACATTTTGAGTACTATGAAAATGGGTGGGATTTTAATAATAAATTGCTAAAAAACTCCGGCTTTTTATATCCACGCGAGGCTGCGAAGGGGAAACACAATATTAGGCAGGGAATGCTCGCGTAGTCTTATATTCTAACTTTATTAGGTAAGGCGTCTCCTGTTACTAAGATAGCTCTGAGCTCGATATATGAAGTATACGGAATTGTTCTACGATATATTACTAAATAACGTTCGCTCCTAGGAAGGATGAATGCACACCCCCAAGCCTCAAAGAGCCTCGTTGGCAGGCACGTAATTCGTGCCTCTAGAGGCTAAATCGGTGGGAAGAACATAGTTTCTACACAGCCTTATGGCTTAGATTATGTCGCCTGATCAAGTGTAGTGGTAGCACAAGGCTCCGAGCCTCATTAAGTCGTTTCGATGTGAAATCTTTGGACCTCAAACCCCACCTCTTGACGATGCGAATGTAATGTTAGCGACCATTTTGTGTATTTCTTCAGCGACATGGTGTATGCTCTCAGCATCGGCGATGTTCTCGCCTTAATTCATCTCGTCAAAGATATCCTGGAAACAGTCTGTTGTGCTGGATCCATATATTTCCCGCACTTAATTAGTTGTATGATCACTTGATTATATTCCAAGCACTACTATAGTATACCACCTCAAAAGCATGTTCTATTTGTACAACAACTACACCTTACAGATATTAGTCATTTAATAATTGGATCAGGTGACAGCTTTCAGTAAGACACTGTCTCCTGGGGGGGGGTGTTGTGCCTGGATTTATGACAAACCTAGTATCACTTGACATTCTTCGAATGAAAGAAGTCCACCGGAATTCAAGGACTCCAAGTCAAATGGAACGCCAGGATGGGAGCATCTTTTGCTACCTTACTTCACATGACAGTAAATGGGTATTTACTACTACTTCTTGGTACATATAGCCAGAAGCACACAAATCACTTGCCGCAAAAGGATTCCAGAACTCAGCTCAACCTCGTCACCTTACAATCACTGAAAGAGACCTTCATATAACACTTGGCCATGCAGGCACAAAGGCTATCTCTAAGGTTGAGGCAGCAGGAGCTGATATTACGGTTGACTCAAGCGTGCCTTGCCCTACTACAATACAGTGCGAGACTTGTAGCGTTTCCAAAGCCACGCAAATCATCTCACGCCGTACAGAACGCGAATTCAACCCAATACAGTCTTTTTCAGCGACGGAGATAAAGAGATCCAGTCTGCCTTCAATTTTGTGAAATGTCTGACTGTTGCTCGGAAGTTTGTTGAAATGGACTTGCAAATAGTCCTCCGGAGTATGCCTGGTTTGTTTTCAGTCCACCCCAAGCCGTAAAACTTCTACCTAAACATTGAATTCTAGGAAAACCTCCGGCTTCGACCGTTTCATCTTCCGACGAAGGAGAACGGGAATCTCCTCAATAAAATCACGAGCAATCAAGAACCAGGCTCTACTCAGAAGGACCGCCTTCTGCCTCGAATGATGTTGGTTCCCTCGCAGTTACAGGGGAGCAACCTCCCGTCGTTGAAAGCGCAAATATGGTAGCCTGGAGCTTGGATGATATTCAGAGCATTAGAACTCTAGCCCAAGACATTATACCCTCGGCAGAAAAGGTTCTCAATAAGCTGACGAAACTTGTGGATTCTTTTCGAGCAGACTTAATAAGCTGTCTGGCCAGCCCATGTCTTCTTCACCTATAGCTCAAAAGGACCCCACGTATTTTCGCTCTGCCATGTCGAATTTGAAATGGAGAGTGAGATACATGACATCGAGAAGGAAACTTTGCTGCAAGAAGGTTATGTGGGCAACGTGCATGAGAGAAGAGTTCGAGGAATGTAGAGGGAAGTGCAACACTTCAATCACCATGATCCATACTGTTTTGAATCGAGTGGATCTTTCAATGTACGTTAGTGCATCAGTTATCCATGTCAGAAGACTATGCTCACTGAGATAGCTCGAGGCAGGAACTTCCAGTCCATTTTGAAAAGGTAGATCAAAGGTGAGCGTACTACAGTCCATAAGTGTTATTGCAAATCAGCGTGCTAATCAGAGGGAATAGCCTGTCAGAAATTCGAAAATGTATGGAAGAACGATAAGACCTGCAAGACTCGAAGTGAGTAGCCCATCAAATCACTTTTTACTTATAAGACATGTTTACTCACTCTTTTCCCCATTATTAGCCTTGAAAGTCTCGGTATCAAGGTGTCACAAATGCAGCGTGACATGTCGTCGGCCTTTCAAACTATGTGAGTCGCGGCGCCATTCTCCAATTTATGACTACCTAGAGACTCATTGCTAGGCGTAGGACCTCTGAACATGACAGCAAGAAGAGCATATGCGAGCCTGAAGCTTCATCTGAAGAAATAATATCGACATCTCAAGCTGATAACACGTCTTTCTACTAGAACCATAACTAAAGAACACGGAACGCATATTTGAATCTAGGAGCTACCTTAAGACAAGCGCTCTGGTAGTTTTCTTTTGATCATCAATACCGCCATTGAGATTTCTTTTCCAAAATCGAATATTCGAAGTTGAGAGTTGACTTTGAACCTAGAATTGAAGAAATTATTACGTTGCTTCAGGAAATCAAACGCCAAGGACAATCAACCTCTGAGACATCCATAGAGATAGAGGCGTCATCTGCATCCAAGGATTCCTCATTTCCATCAACTGTGGACAACTCAGACCTCCGGTTCTCAAAAAGGGACGACGCGATCAATAATGAGTCAAGCCATTCATCTTCGTTCGGTCGAGCCAACACGGACGAGGGAGATCTGATCAACACGATTGAAGAGGAATGGCAAGCGTCATCGCTTGAAAGTCCCTCGCCAATTGAGGAGAGTGACGAAGTTCCATATTGGCCGTCTTCATGGCGAAACCTAGAAATCCAAAACCCCCTCATCATTGAAGGGCTGGATCTTGCCATCATTCGACCATCAGCAACTAAAGACCACTTCAAAGATCTAAAGTACCTCGACTTGGCGTTTGAACCAGATCATAGCCACTTAAGCTCCAGGTGAGGAGATAGTTTTGCATATCACTGCATATATCAAGAGTATTGGCACGTGGCTGATATAGTTGTGGGAAGCAGATCTTACAATTACAGCAGTGGTTATCAATCGCGTGCTACTTCATTTGACCTACTTTCGAGGGCCACAGATAGTATCAACTCCAGCGATGCCGAAGGCACGAATGATGAAGGCGACGACGACGATAGCAGCTCTGAAGACAACAACGAAAATGTTCATGTTGATGAAAATAATGAAGATGGCGAGGAGAATGATATTGAGGACAGGGCTGCCCGAAGGAGGCGTAATATGGATCAGTCAGGATACTTATTTGTGGGTACGTTTTCTGATTGTCCTTGACTTATTTTCCGTGTACTAAATGTGTTAAAAGGCAGTGTTGTTGCAGCAATGGTCTTTCCTCCATTTGCTGTCATAATTCCTGTTATTAGGGCTGCTAGCAGTTAGACTTATAACTATAAGAACCTATAATATCTACTATAGTACCTTAGCTAATAAAAAGAGTATATTTAGTCTATTAAGATTTTAATATTTCTATCTATATATATAGATATCTTAGAATAAAAAGTTACTTCTAATAGTACTTCGAGAGATAAGAGAGAGTATTAGTAGCTATATACTTTACTTTTAACTCTTAATAAAAAGAGAGCTAGTATATTATAGAGATATATTAGCGTTATAGATTATATTAGTATTTATATATATAGAACTAATAACTATAGATACTAGGGAATATAGAAGCGATTAATTAGTAATATATCTAGAGAGGTCCTAGCTTAATAAGTAGTAGGTTCTTATTAAGAGAATTAATCTAGTTATTATAATAATATTTTCTACTAACGTGGTTTGCTACTGAGTCAGCTATATCACTAAGTCGACTACTTTAAAACCTATATAAAAGACGTCTATGTATAACCGTGTATCTTACGTATTTATAAATAGATTTATTTTAAGTTAAAATTTTATTAGAGAAATAAGGGTTAAAGATTATAAAAATATTACTTTTTTACCTTTACTAGCTTTAATTAATAATTCGCTTAAAAAAACCTCTATAATTATTAACTATTTTTTCTTTTTTAAATAATACTTTAGTATAAGTTAAATAATATTTAAAAATTAAGAAAAAAGAATCTTAATATATTAATAAAACTAAGAATTTAATTTTAGATACTTTTATTTATAAATATATAAAGTATACGATTATATATAGACGTTTTTTATATAGGTTTTAAAGTGGTCGACTCGGTGATATAGCCGACTCGGTAGTAAACCACGTTATATTTAAATACTATAATACTCTACTAACTTAGAATATAAATATTTAGAAACTCTAAAGAAACTCTAGTAAAGCTTTCTATCTATAAATCTATAAAAATCTATAGTATCTACTTATAAATTTATATTTAAAAGAAACCTAATAATAAAAGTAAAATATTATATAATATATTAAAGTATCTATATCTTCTCTATCTATACTCTGTCTATCTATCTCTCTTCTATAATAAAAGAAAATATATATATATACTAATTTTAATCTACTAGAATATAAATATCTACATTTACTAGAATCTAAGATAAGAGCCCCTCGAATAGGTTTTATCTCTATTTAGTTATTCTCGAAGAAAAAGAGCTTTAAATTAAATAAAAGTAAAACTACTTAACCTTACTCTAAAAAAGTCGGAAACTCCTAAAAAGCGAGAAAAAAGAAAACAAAAACAAAAAGAGAATCTTTTCATTCATTAACAACTCCACCCAAGTAGTAAAATCAAAACAAAAAAAACGACCCTCACTTCCAAGAATACGTAAAATGCTTCGTCTTAAAAAGCATATCCCCCCTCGCCTCCCCACCCCCCTCCCCCGCCGCCCCTGCACAAACAAACAACGGAAACAAATGCTCCGCCCTCCCCACCGGATGCGCATCCTCACTCCCCCTCCACCCCCTCCACCCCTTCAGTTTCGCCTCTCTCTCCTCACTACCCTCTAACATGACCGCCTCTGTGAGGGCCGCACTCCACTCATCATTCAGATCTAGAATCTCGCGCTTTTCCCGGGGACTCTTGTGTGCGAGCGAGAATATTTGGCCCAAATTATGAAAGGTGGGCATGCCGGAGCCGATGATGGCGATGCCTTGGTCGCGGAGGGGGGCGAGGGCTTTTCCCATGGCGAAGTGGGTAGAGGCGTCTTCCGAGGGGAGGACGGAGAGTTGAATGATGGGGATGTCGGCTTTGGGGTTGATTAATGTGAGGGGGACGAAGACGCCGTGATCCCAGCCTATTCAAATCAGCATCAGCATCATTTACTCACTCATACACCCAAAACTTCCAAGACAAAAAAACACAACACCCCCCAAAGACAAAAAACAAAACCAAAAAACATACCTCTCTCCAAATCCATCTCAGCCTGAAACCCCGCCCCCCTCAACACCCCAAAAACCCTCTCCGCAACCTCCGGACTCCCCCCCGCCTCATACCTCAACCTATAACTTTCCGCCGGAAACCCCCCATAATCAAAAAGTAACCCATGCCTCTCCGCCGCACTGATCCTCGGATTCCTTGTCGTCCAATGCGCCGTAACGAGTACAATCGCCTTGGGCGCATCCTCCGTTCCCACCCCCAACGTCTTCGGCACCCGCGTCGACAGCGACTTGACCAGTTCCGCGTGGTCCGGGTCCCCCAGTAATGGCATCGGTCCGCCTCCGTGGCAGACTGCGATGACCGGCGCGCGTGCCATGCTGGTGCTGGTCGAGGCGCTTTGGTTCGTGGAGAAGAGGTGGTGGAGGGGTTGTTGGAGGAGACGGGCGGCGGAGAGGAAGGCGGCCGTTGTGCGGTTGGCGAGTTGCATGGAGCGGGATTTTGTGGGGTTGAGATGGAGATAGTGGAGGGGAGGATCTTATAGGAAATGACTTACTGTTGCAGAAGGGAAATAGGCTTTGTAAGTTGGACTTCTGTCTTGTCCCACTCGGGATGGAAAGTGAGGTTCGTGAGGTTAGGTTCCGGCGGCGGGATGCCGCTGAAGTAAACACGGAGTAGTCAGCATTGGAAATTGGTTGGTCAACCAGAGAGCATGTGATCAGCGCTTATTAATTGGTTGCGGCACGGTTGCGGCTCCCTCGAGGCTCCCACTTGGCGCCATTCCTAAACAAGTACCTTATATAAATTTACGAGTACTTCACTATAAGGTACGTTATAATCCCAAAGACTAACTTAAAACGCGTACTTCGTAACCCCGTTCGTACAAAGGATACCGCAGAGATTTCGCTATTAGTTAATAACTTGAACGATTTGAACAAAAAACCTGATCAAACTCAACTTCAACACATCAGATTCAAAATATCAATTCATTGCATGCTATTCCACGCCAAGAGCATGCCTGTACAAAAAAAGAGAAAGCCAAAGAAAGGAAGATCAAGACGAATCCCGACCCGCCAACTCAATCGATTTCATGCCGAAAGGGCTAATCATCGAGTCATGATGCATGATACAATCGTCAGTAAGTAGCAGGCAAAAAACATACAAAAAAAGGACGAGAGAGAAAATCCCATTGTTGGAAACCCTTTCCACCCCAAGAGAGATTTGTCAACTCCCGTGCGCATCTAATTCCTCCGCCGCCGCCGCTGTTCTCATCCCCAGGAAAGCGTCCTTTGCAAAAACGCCCAAAAGAAATCAGACAAGGCCGTCGTATAAGGAAAGAGCGGATACGATCGTTTCATCGCGCTTGCTTCCCTCTTTGAACTCCTCCATATCCAAGCTCCCGTTCTCGTCCTTGTCCATCATTCGGAAGATCTTTCGTACTCGCTTCTCGGGGGTGTCTTCGTCTGCGGGTAATTTGACCATTGATCCAACCTTGATAGAGTTATTACTATACCACGGAAGCGAAATTGCAAATAGCAGTAAGGGCATCCAAGGGCCAACTTACCATTTTGTAGATAGCCTCCACGATTGCCAACATCTCATCATAACTGATCTTTCCATCGCCATCAATATCGTACAGTTGGAATGCCCAATCTAACTTGTCTTCCATCTTTCCCCGGCTAGTAACACTCAGCGCGCAAATGAACTCTTTGAAATCGATCGAACCAGATTTATCCGAATCGAATACATTGAATACATAATCTGCAAACGACGAAGGGTCCCCAAAAGGAAAGAATTGCCTATAGATCTTCTGGAACTCCTCTTTGGTGAGCATCCCGGACGGACAATCCTTGAGGAAACCTGGTATTCGTTAGATAGAATACAAAGAAGGTGGAGGGTAGCACGTGCCCTTGTACCATTGCTGTAGCTCCTTCTTGTCAAAGTGGGTGGATCGCTGCAGTTCGCTGAGTTGCTCCTGGGAGAGCTTGGATTGACTAGAGGAGGGTGTCAGCAATGGGTCTCGGGCATGATGATAATAATGCGACAAAAGGCGCTCTCGAGTCCGAGCTGGTGGTTTGGAAGTAGAAGCCGCTTTGACTGGGTTGAACAAGCGTGGTAATTAGGAAATGGTGGAAGCAAAGTACGGTCTCAGGAAAGACGACCGAGCATTCTCGGAATGTCGAGTTCTCATGTGTATCTGGGGAATGGTCGCCATCACCATAGAAGGTGGTAATGGGGGGCTGTTTGAACCTCGGATGGGCGGGGAATATTGGCGATAGGATCGTAATTGTTGTTCTTGCGCTGCCCGCGAATAACTCGAGTCCTCGGAGTGTTGGATCGCGTAGAAAAGGCGATCTGGAACGGAGATCTCGTTGTGTTGAGGCAAGTCGAAAACTTGTTGCCGCTGCGGTCTTCCACCAGCCTCGCGCATATCGAGTAAAAAGAAGATGGTAACTTACGACTTTCCCATCTTGAGCTTTCTCTCTCCTAGAACTTTCGTGACAGAGTCAAATACGCCTTATTTGTGAACTGATATCGTAGGCCTCAAAATCGGTTGTTGTTGCGTGTAGGTGGGTGGTTGGTTGATGGTGAGGGAGGTCAAGAAGGTCAGGAAGCTGGACGAGGCAAAGAGGTCAGAGACGGCTATTACAAGGGCTCCCTGACAAGGCTTGAAAGAGAGATACCTGTGTGATTCATCGACCGCAGCTCCTACTTCTCTGCTGCAGTTCAGTTATTGTCTGTTGACGAGACAAGACTGATCGGATATGCAGGTACAGAGGACGTCTCCAGGTGGGTCGTGGTGGCTCTGCAAGGCAGCAAAGTCGCAGCTTAGCTTTTCCAGACTGCTAGACAATAGACAGCTCAGTGGACGGGGTTGATGGCTACGTCAGGAGCGTAGCTCGGCGACAAAAATGTAGATGCCAGTGTGACTTCTGTAGGGCTGTGTTGTTAGCAATTGAGAAGTTCAGGTTCAGGTTGTTTGCGGGAAGTGGGCGCAAGCATCGCGGGGCAACCTGACGATGCTCTGTGTATGGCAGCCAAGGTCATGACCGAAGTGTGGCGATTAGGTCTGATTCGGCCACCGTAATAGGGGCGAAGTAAATATAGTAACTCCACCTCCACAACTCACAACCAGGTAAACAAAAGATTCATGTAGATATATTTTGCGTTATATTATTCTTCTAGAAAGAACTGATTATTGACTATATGAAGATTTCTTTAATCTAATCTTGCACTGAATGGTTCTATTCAAATAAATTTTACAGGAATTGCAAGCGCTTGGTAAGTCTCGCTAAGTCCTTCTCAAGTGGGAACCCAATCGGTTTCACCTGCCTCTGATTGGGTTTAGACGCAGAAACTGGAGGGGCTGTTTCAAAACCATGACGAAGAGCCTCCTCGACAGTTCATGTCAAACACCTTCTCCTTTTTCAGTTCATCTATTTTCTTTGTCTCATTTACTTCCCTTGTCCATTCATCTAACAACTACAGTATTTATCAATCATGACGAAATCTCATAGGGCTGATCTTTCAGGCACAGCAAGCACCCCACCCAACCTCGTATTTCCAACCACAGAAAGGGAAGAACGGCAATCTCCCAGATATCTGAATAAGTCATGTTATTCAAAGTATCGTTCTAGGATGACCAAGTTGCCAAATATCCACACATCAGACTTGGAACTTGAATTGCCAGTCAGATATCCCCTTCAAGTACTTCTAGTATGATTCAGAGTCGAAAAGGCGGCACCTCATTATGACTAATTGCTCGAATGATCATTTATCTAGGTAGATATCATTACTATACTTGTTACTTTAAAATAGAATATATCTTTGGACAAGCGCCATGTATTCTCGCATCCCTGATGCTGCAGGTCCATTACAAACCTTACAAACCTCAGATTAGCAGGTAGTACCAGAAACCCAGCGGCTAAATTTCAGGACGCACCACACCACCCCCATAACACAAACAGGACGCTTTCCTCCCATCAATTTCCATTAATAAGTTACTATTATTATCTCCTGACCCGTCAGCCACAAGCCCGCTTATTCATATACTCAGGTCTACACAGTACCGAACTATTACAAACACTTCAACAATTTCTTATACCGTAGTTTCAATAATATAACAAAAACCTTATCGTCAAACAAGTATCAATCAATAGCCAATCCAGATTCCAGTCAGCAGTAGTACCAGAACTCGCTAAGTGAGATTAACAACCCCCGGTAGTAATATACTACTAGCATAACCCCTTTTATAAGAATATCATGTCAGAAACGAGTATTGGGCTCTTAGTGTACTCTACTCTACCCTAGGTTTCGTTGAACCGTTCAGAGTGTTTAAGTCTCTTGTTCTCACCACGGAGCTAATCAACAACATAAAACAATCATATTTTTCCCTTAGACGTCTTGCTAAAGCTAACTATAACATCTCACTAGAACCTTGAAACTACGAAATTATCAATATTCGCTTTCACCCCCCTCGCTCCGGTCTATTGCCAATTTTCCTTCACTACCTGTAGAGTAATCACTGTTCATCCTCTTTCGGGTTTCTTCTTCGGATTTGCTGATTCTTTGTATGCGAGTGCACGCAGTATTTTGTTTTCGACGGGACATCTCGTAACGAATTGCTTCGCCGTTTTGAATTTTCGGCGAAATGATTTTATCTGCTGCAGGACACGAGTTTTAATAAGGGTTATCTTGCGTTTTTCCGTGCTTGTTCTCCTTTGTGGATTCAGCAGATCGAGTATCGGTTTTGTCGTCTTCTTTCGATGGATCCAGTCTACTCATCGACATTTCGAGTTTCGTCTTTTCTTCTGCGCCACCAGAATCGGGTTGAAGTGGAGTGAAATAACGATCGCCCGAACGGTGTGACATACACATAACAGATTCGCCTGATTTGCTAGTCCTTCTACACCCACAAAAAACCTCACTCCCCCACTCACCCTCACACCCCTCATCATCCCCCTCATATCCATTACACCCATTACCCACCTCCTTCCAACTCCCCTTTCCACCACCACACCCACCCCCAAACTTCACATCCCGACAAACCCACGATCCTTCCTGAGAATAAGCCCCCAATCTCTTCCGTAAATAAAGCGCCGAATCCGGATCGCATCTAGCACTTTCAAGTTGTATATGGTACCAAGGGGATTTATTCGCGCATTCGATGGCTTCTTTGCTTAGTCTTTCGGGGTGATCTAGCCAGGAGGGATTTGGGTTAGGGGGTTGAAGTTTAGGAGGGGGGGGTTGGGGGGTTGGTAGTGGGTGAGGTGGGTTTTGAGATGGGATTTGTATTGTGTGTTGAGATGGGATTTGTGTTGTGTGTAGGTGCTTGGGTGGGGGTTTGGTTGGGACATTTTTTGGTTTTGTTTTGTTGGGTTTTATTGGGTTCTGGGGTCCTGGGGGAGGAGAGGGTTTGAGATGAGAGGTTTTGGGAGAAGAGGTTTTGAGATGAGAGGTTTTTGGGGTGGGAATTTCTGGGTTGTGGCTGAGGGGGATAAGTAGATGGTGGTGATCTATGGAGGGGGGTTTTGTGTAATCATTGTGATTTACAGAATCATGGATTTGAAGTGTTGACTGACATTGTTGTTCAGGACCCGCTGCTGGTCAAAATGGGTGTTTGTGATTCAGCAAAGCCTCTATGAGTTGAGGGGTATGATTGACTACAGTCTCGTCTCACTCGAGAAGACATCACCGAAGTACGAAGAACTAGAATATGTGGTGGAGAAACGCACTTCAACTCCCAAGACTGTGTACCTAGTTGACCTACAAAAGGATTGAAAGATACCTTGGTGTTTGTTCACCTGTGAAGTTTAGGTCTTAGACAAGAGAATTGACCTTCATTATTGATATGTCTGACCGTTACAACCGCAAAAATATTTACATCGCAAACCAAATAATACAGTCACTTCTCGCCAAAAAAGGGGTGATGGGGGAGTGTCACATGTGAGAAAATCAACCGATATTTACCCGCTTCCCCACAGGACAGGTACCCTTCATTTCAAGGTACGTCATACTCTTTAAAAGTTCGCATGGAATTTGAAACGATGGTTGAAGTTCCTAAGTAGTCTTCCCTCTCTGGCATTTCCCTTTGTCTTCCTTCTGTACATAATTCTCTTGATATTCAATTAATCTTCCTTCACTTTCCAATTGCTCCGATTGCTTTCAAGAATGGAAACCCCTATCTTCCACCCCTTCGCTTTTCTCTATCAAATAATCCAATGGCTCATTGATAAAATCTTATCCCCCGATCCCCCAGCCCCAGGAGTCAAATTAGGAAGACCGAAAATTGCAATTATCGGTGCTGGGTTGACTGGTGTGTCCGCTGCTTCGCATTGCGTCGGGAATGGCTTCGACGTCCAGATCTTCGAGGCCGGTTCAAGGGAGCAACTTGGTGGTATTTGGAGTGTGAATTCTCACCCTACAAAATCCAACTGGGATGAATGGAAAGCTAATGACAATGACTTAACAGCGAGTCAACAACACTTCCGGTCTCCAAATCCATTCCCTAATGTATCGATTCCACCCCTCCATCAAATGGAGCGGGGGCTACCCAAATCGCTCTCAAATCGTATCTCAAATCACACAACTCTGGAAACGATACGGTCTCGAACCAAAAACGAAATTCAATACCCCAGTCGAGAAGGTATATCAAGATTCGAAAGGTCGCTGGATCATAAATAATCCGACGGAAGGTCGGTATGATGGAATCATCGCAGCGGTGGGAACTTGTGGAGATATCAAAATGCCACATATCCCAAAACAAGAGATCTTCAAAGGCGAAATCTATCACTCCTCAGAATTAACGGGGAAAGAAGCGAAAGGGAAAACGATGATTGTGATAGGAGGTGGTGCAAGTGCAGTTGAAGCCCTCGAATTCGCTGCCCATGAGGAAGCGGAGAAGACTTATATTCTCGCTAGAAGCGATAAATGGATCATACCTCGAAATCCTATCGTTAATGTCGTTCTATCTCTTAACCTCTTTGGAGGCGAAACGATCTTTTCTTGGATCCCGGAATTATTGTTGAAGAAATTCTTTTATCGCGATCTGGAGGATTTAGCTCCTACTGACAAAGGACTTTTTACTGGTACCCCGATGGTTAATTCGGATGTGATGGATAAGATACGATCTGGGAAGGCGGAGTGGTTGAGAGGTGACATTAAGTGTTTTACCGAGGATGGCATCAGGTTTAATGTAAGAGCGAAAGGGGTTCCTGTTGAGGGGCCGGGGAGGGAGCATATCATTAAAGGCGATATCGTGGTTATGGCTACTGGATATGATCGCCCTTCCTTGAATTTCTTGCCGGATAATAATTTTCAAGAGCCGTATTCCCCGCCGAATTGGTATTTACAGACTTTCCCACCAAATCATCCTAGTATTTGTTGTAACAATTGGTATACATCCCATACAAAACCCACTACCAAATAAGCTAACAAAAAATAGTACATACGTAAACGCCATCGGAAGTGTAGGAAACTGGCACATCGGAATCTACACCCGAATCCTCCTCATGTTCCTCTCCGATCCTCTCACGCGTCCACGCACCTTCTGGATGGAACGATGGATCGACATGACGCGAATTCTGAAGAAGTTCGCACCAACGGGTGCTTTCGATTTCTTCACGTATCTAGAACTTATTTGGTGGTTCACTTTTTGTATTGCTATTAATCCGTTTAGATGGAAGTGGGCATTCTTTGTCTTCTTTGGTATTGGTCATGGGCTACCGAGGAGGGTGGTGGATGCTGAGGATAAATTGAGATGTCGGATGGGGATGGATGATGGGGATGGTTATGATGTTGGGAAGAGTTTTTAGAGTGTTCAACGGATATTTGGAGTCTTGGAATAAGCCGTTGGGTAAGCACACCGGTTTCTGGACGAACGTTGGAATAGATTTTGGAATACTTAGAAATTTGCCTAGTAATTGTCAATATTGAACTTGCTCGTTGAGAACCCTTAGCTCGATTATCCGATTTAACCAGATCAGTACTACTAGGCAGTTGGTAGCGATATAAAGCTATATGAAAAGTTATCTCGTCACTTCTATCAATCGCGAGTAAAACATGAACGAATATCATCTTTAAAGCGTCTCATTGGGAGACTTTTGCTCAGTATTATAATTCTATTTCAATAGCTCAAGGCTTCCACCACCTCATGCACCAGCGTGAAGAATATATCCACCATCAACAGCCACAGTCTGGCCATTCAAGTACTGATTGGTAGCAACAAAAAGCACAGCACCTGCCATATCTTCATCCTTCCCAGGTCTCTTCGCAGGAACCTTCTCATACTTCCCCTTCTCAATATGACTCTTCTGATCCTCTCCACTCTCACCAGCCGTCATCTCACTAGGGAAAACACCCGGTGCAATACTATTAATCCGAATCTTCAAATCATTATCTGCAACCTCGGAAGCGAGCATCTTGGTCAAATGGATAGCCGCAGCTTTACTCGCATTGTAACCAAAATGATTCTGCGCACTCTGAACAATGCCAGAAATCGAAGAGATATTTATAACGGTCGCCGAGTATCCATGTTCCATCTCACTCGCCTTCTGCAACAGAGGGAGGAAAGCCGTAGTCATGAAGAATAACTGCGGAACATTCGTGCGATAAGTATTAACCCAATCGTCAAAAGTCGAACTCTCATCATCAAACAAATTCTTCTTCATCTCCTCCGCGGTCTTGGCTCCGGGAGGTTGTTTGTTCCCAGAGATCCCGGCGTTGTTGATGAGGATACACAGACACTTTTCTCGCGACTCGATTTCTTTGACTAGACGGGCGATTTCTTCCTTTTTCGATATGTCGGCGACCAAGGGGATGATGGAGCCCGAGATGTTTTGGCCGTAGGTTTGGACTACTGTTTCGAGTTTTTCTTCGGTTCGGCCGACTATGTAGACTTTTGCGCCGTTTACTGCTAGGGCTTGGGTTGCCATGAGACCAATACCACTTCCTCCACCGGTGATGAGGGCAACCTGGTTTCGTTAGTATTGAGTTATTTATAGCTGATTAATTGGATGGTATACCTTTCCCTTGACATTGAAGACGTTGCTGAGGAGGAACTTGTCGTTTGATTGAGACATGATTGGAGAGGAGGAAGAGAAGGTTCTTTTGTTTCTAGATGAAATTGGAATTGAGATTGGAGAAGAGGAGGAACGAAAATATGATGGAGATAATGTAGGCAGAGCTGCGCAGGTTGATATAGGCAAGCTGAAGACAAAGCGAGGATGTGACGTCACGGCCCGCAGAGGTGGAATGCAGAGGTGAATAGTGGTGATAGTTCTAGAAAACATGACAAAAATGCAAGCAGAAAGATAAAGCTGACAGAATACTCGCTTTCTTATCCAATTGTCCAATGAGCTCTGTTCTCAAGTAATATCAAGCATCAACAAGGAAGAAATACGCTTCTAAATCTCATGAGGTATTGGCGGAATGAAAGCTCCGGATGCACTGTTGTAAGTCAATTCATGATGACGAGATTGAGGTTCAAATTTCAAGTAGACGTCAGAGATATGAGCTCACAAATTGCGGGGTCGGGGGTGCTCGGAGCAGGTCTGTCATGTGACGTATCTATCAGGTGACCGAGGAAGCATAAACGTGACAACGGAAGCTGTCAATTGTGAGACGTTGAAGAGCTTGCTTGTATCAATAGTTCTTCGGTAGTTCGTATGGTCGACCTTTTATACTAGGTCGAATAATTTCTTCATCTTGGTCTTCATGTTCCCTTATCAAGTCCACTCGCAAGAAGTTCCCTCTTTACTCTTTCTACATTTCTCTTTAACGATATCCTACTTCGACCTTGAAATCGGTTGTTGAGGATGTTCTATTTTCTAGTTTATTAACCAAGAGAAAGGAAACAAGTTGAATCTCGGCGCCTCCAAATCTCAACACCTCAAAACTCTTGATCCAAGTGTGACAACACTTATCAGACAAAAAGGGGTAGAATCATAGTATTTTGTCTCGTAATTTCGAGCAGGAACAACATATGTCTCATGGTAAACCCCAATACGATTGTTTCTCCCCTTGTTCCTCCTATCTTCATCCTATCTAGTAGTAGTATGTTTAAAATACTATTTCCAACTCCTGGTATTACTTAGGTCATGTGTGAAAGTCTGTAGATAATGGAATAATTTCATGTATACGAGTCAGGGGATCGCGTTATAAAGTAGCTCGTGGGGAGAGTTGAGGAGTAAGAAAAGAAGAACAGAAGAGAGTTCGATAATTACTAGAAAAATATAATCTAAATATTTTCCACTCCGTGTAAATTGGCTCCACCTCTCTCCGAATCTATTTTTCTCAATCTCATGCACTCGTCTACCCCTCTGACTTTAAAAACATTATCTTCAGCTTACATCCAATGCCACTTCCCCCATTTCTAGCACCCAACTAGAACATCACAATCTTTGTATCACTTCCCTCCCTCAGATTCACCCCATCAACTATTATTGAACATGGATAGGCTTCAAGTCTCACTACGAGAATATGAAGTTCTATCACCAATATCGAAACAGAACGTCTGCCAAAACAACTGCTATCTTTGAAAACAACACACTTGATAAGCAGTTCGTTCCTACCATCAACCCAAACCTAAACCTATGAAGCGCAGAAGAGACATATGTAAAATAAAGTTCTTCTACTTTCTATATAAACCCCCAAGGAACCTTGATAGATGAAGCTTCGCCCTAGCAGAACAAGCTTATCTGCCTATGGAGCTTTCCGTACGAAAAACTAGTTACCATTAAACACCACGAAATCCAAAAACTCTAGTAACAAATTAAAAAAATAGAATTCACAAGCACACGAGCTTTTTGTTTTAGAAGACGACACGAATGAAGATGAAGAAATCGACGACAAAAATGGAATCGGCAGTAAACGAATATGTAAAAGCAGCAAAGAAAAGCCGAGAGCTATTTTCACTCAACGAGCTATCAATCGATTCTAGCTTCGTTGAGATACGGATTCGTCATGTACCTCATCTCACTAGAACAACCTGGAAACTTTCCAGTTCATAGCCCCTCTGTAATAGAAACACATTGGAATGGACATGAACCCACACACCACTTATCGCTCAATCACTGACTATATAAGCCCAACCCCCAAAGTCCAATCCCTCTAAGACTCCCCCTCGCCAACTAGATATCAATGTCACACTGGTAAATGCCTTTCAGTATATAAGCCCCATATATACCTAGAAGTTAATGGCGACAGAACCTAGCAGTGAAGTTTGTCTTCATGGAACCTTCCAGCGATCCCACAATTCTTTGGAATCACTGAGTCAATCGAGACAGTCAGTGGTTCTTCGTGGTATGTTGTGGTGGAGAAGATAAACGACAGTAAAAGAATAAACGACAGTAAAACTAGAAACGAGACTTAGGGGATATAAAAAAAAGTAATTCACGGATGAGCTGAATGGAGGCGACTGAAACTGTGGAGGCCAAAAGAGACGGGATGGTCCGTGGTACTCGTATAACCAAAGAGATCCAGCTTTTTCGGCAGGGTGATTGGGATAACCTGGGATTAAGACTTGGTTGAGAGTAACAAGGTCCTGCGATCGTCGTTGATATAAATATCCTAGTGATATGTGTAGCCTATTCACTTGGCGTTGCATAGAATTTTGCGCCTCTGTGTGCTGAAGTCATATTGCAATTCATCTTCCACTTACTGTGTATAGAGTTAGAAAACCACGAAAAGAGAAAATCTAACGATCCCCAGCAAAATAGATCACTAGAAGAATCTATCGAAATTTCACCAACGGATATACCCTTTGAAAACGACTAAGACACAACTAGTTGGCCACTAAAAAACACGAGACAATGCAGTCATAACAATTTCTTTCAGCTGTACAGATCTCGAATCCATATACTTCCATCATCCCCAAAAAACAAAACCCAGCAGATATAATCTCAAACTTGAATAATACTACCGAAAAACTGTATATTCCGTAACCACCGACTAAAATCCCAAAACCCGATGCATTTATGATATTCTACGTCAGGTCCTGTACACAAGCCCCGACAAACCCCTCGGTTGGTATTCTCACGACTCTCCAATAGTTGTAAATGATTTCACTTGTAAATTCCTACCCAGAACATTCACATCAACAATCAAAACCCATTTTCCAATCTCCAGATCACCACCACGACAGCAAACCCAAACTCGACAATAGAACTACCCTTCACGGTTAAACATACACACGATATTAGTTCGAAATTGACAACAAACAAGAACCGAAACGAGAAGCATTCAGAAAATAAAATAAGTTCTAGTCTCAGCCACCGTCTCGCAACATGATTCTTGTAAGACTCTGGTCCGATGTAAGTGAAGTTAGACTTCATGTAATTGGTGGGTTGTGGATGCTAGGCATTTTGCGATGGTTTAAGGGGTTCTATGAATTGTAGTAGGGTGGTGCGGAGTTGTGTTTCTGCTGTTGTTGTCCTCGCTAATTCGCAGTGGCGGTAGTAGGTCATCTACTGATTGTGCGAGAAGAGAGAAAGAAAATACGACCAGTGTGAGCACGAGATATTGAAGTAGTACTCTGGGTAGTCTGAGTGGTAGTCCGAGTAACGTAGAGCATGAGCAGAGTATGAGTAGAGGTAAGTACAGTAGAACACAAGTAGTAACTACTTTAAGTAACATAAACTAGTTCCTCAACACTCCATTAAGTACTACTCTACTTAGTCCATAAACAGAACACAATTAAAAAGTCAAAGATAGAAACTAACGATCTTGCTAATACTAAAAGAGTAAGTATTCTAAAGCTTCAGGCTCTATCTACTTTTTCCTCCTCATTGTCTTTCACTTCAGTCTCTTCTTCGCTCTCCTAATCACACCTTCATCAAACTCCTGCCCTGACAGATCCGATTCGGTTCGCACTACCTGAGTAGCACAGAGCTCTTTACAGTAGAGTAAAGTACAGTAGAGTAGAGTAGAGTAACACACCGAGCACGACACGACACGACACGACACGACCAAGCGACACAACTACAAAATTCCCTCAAAAACAACACCAACCTCTTTCCAGACAAACCTTAACAATTCCTCCACCTGCCATACCCCCTCCGTCTCAAACATAGAACCAAGTAAGATTATACCCCTCACTTCCCTCCTAAAATCAAGCCCTAGCCCTTCAAAATCCCATAATTCCTCAAGAAAAACGAGAAGCGAAACCCTACTCCCCAATTAACCCCTCAGAGAACTTTCCAGAATCGACACTAAAAGTACAAACGAGAATAACTCGAGATTCGACAGTAAACCCATATATGCCAATAAAACAAACCCCCCATGAAAAAAACCTAGAAACGGAGCTCGTAAAGGAAGAAAGATATTCAAGACTGCAAAAGGAATAATATCCGAGTTCTCAAGTCTATAATACCCGCACGTCTGGTGACGAGACGAAGATATTGTTAGTCCAAAACCCCCAATTCCAGAAAATTATAGCCCCTTGTAGACTACGGCTGTTGAGTATATATACCTTTGGTGTTTTGGGAGGGTTATACCAATAAGGGGTTTTTTTTAGGGGTTAGATTTATGTTCCTATAGTTTTTAGTTACTGCGCCTTTAGTTACTACACCTTCAGTTACTACACCTTCAGTCACTACACCCAACTTTGTAAAACGGTGAAAGAAGGTTGACAGTCCAAATTCCTATGTAGTGATTAACAAAAAATGAAATACCAGAATGCAACGCAATCCCCATAAAGTGATCAACAAATTATGCTATCAAACTCCATCTTCGCCATGCACCACAAAGCCCACC
Source organism: Hymenoscyphus scutula (assembly GCA_001399465.1). Classification (NCBI taxonomy): domain Eukaryota; kingdom Fungi; phylum Ascomycota; class Leotiomycetes; order Helotiales; family Helotiaceae; genus Hymenoscyphus; species Hymenoscyphus scutula. The sequence continues at coordinate 17,628 of LKTO01000352.1, read as the reverse complement.
CAAAAAAGGCACCTCTCAAATCCCAATATTCTCCCAAACCACACCCCACCAACCCTTAAATCCCCATCCCTATCCTCATCCCTCTCCCCCTCCCTCTCCCCCTCCCTCATTCCCCACACCCCCCTAATCCTCCCCCAAACTCTCCCTAACAACCAACCTACATCTCCTCCTAAACTCCCTACTCCCCCCCTTCTCCTCCCTCCACAGCTTCGCAGCCTCCACATTCGCCGGACTCTCATCATTCGGCGAATGCAGCAAAGAAATGGTACTCAACAAAATCGTCTCGGGTGTCTGCGTGGGATTCCAGCGCTCGCTCGCATGCTCGTAGCCGTATTGGTCGTCGCCCGGTTGATGCAGGATCGAGATGCAGAGACGGCCGTCCGGGTAGATGTTAGGGTGGAAGGGGATGTGCGGGGTGAAGGTTAGGGTGGGTGGTTGGAGGGGGTAGGTTGGGGGGAAGGTGAGGTGGCAGGTGAAGTTTCCTCCTAGAGGGAAAGGGTTAGTTGTTGAATATAATGGGAGGGGATGGGAAGAGGGGGGAGGGTAGGAGAGGGAGGGTAGGAGAGGGAGGGGAGGAAGGGAAGGGAGGAGGGGAAACATACCTCCGTAGTATTTACAGTCGTCGTTGATCATGAGCATCACCTCCCATTCGAAGGCGTTGTTGTTGATTAAACCGCATGAGATGCCGGGGAGGTCCTTTGTCTTTTGCATTTCCTTGAACTGGCGCATTAGAAGACCCGCCGTTCCTGCTGAGGGTTGTGCCATCTTCTTGTTTCTTTTGTTCGTATGTCTTGCTCGTATGTCCTGTCCGTATGTCTTTCGTGTCGTGTGCCGCGTACTCGAGGTAGACAATAGTCGTGCAGAGAAAAGGAGTCGCTCTCACGTCTCTCTTCCGAGTCCTTTATATAGCACCTCGATATCTATGCCGGTGAATCGAACAGAATTGTTCTTAGGCTTTAGAGTGTTCTTAGACTTCGCCAGGCGGTGTCTGAGGCGCAAGGAAGTTGAATTTGTCGCCGAAGGTGTTCGAATCGACTCAACCCCACGCCCTCGAAGGTAGATTCACCGCGGGGAAGATCAGCTTTCGAAGGTGTTTTATTGTGAAGAGTTAGAGTTCGAGAAGGAGATACTGGAGGAATTGAGGTCTGAAGAGTTGTGGGTTGTTTTGGAAGGTACAACTCGTACTTGTCGGAGTTCACTGGATTTGGCGGGGTACCTTGCGATAATCCCACCTCCGAAAATGGAATCCTCGGCCAGCCTGTAGACCCACTATAAAATTTAGTTTTATTAACAATTTGTAGTTTCGAGAAACAAAAAGTACGTATAATAACAATAACTCGATATCAATCTAATAATCTACTTATAACATAATTTATACTAAAACACATATGATTACAGCATAATAAACTACCCAGTCACAGGTTTCGGTTTACAAGAGTAAGCATATAAAAATCATAGAGGGAGCTGGCAGGACCTACAAAAGATAACAGAGGTAAAAGAAGAAGTAGATATATAAAGCCCAGTACAGAGTTAGTCATGAACAAGACTCATACATTTAAAATAAGTCACACGAGGACATTTTATTATACAAACCACAACTAAAACAACCCATAAAGAAACTTATCTCAACACCATCCTTCACACCCAACCCCAGAAACTCCCAGTAGTACAATATCACAAACAAGAACCTACCTCAAAACATCCCTCCTTCCAAGTACACCTGTAGTCATATATAAATCCCCCCAAAAAGCAAACCTAAACACGAAAACCCAAACCCAAACAAAAGAAAACACAACGACTTACTTGAAAGCTCCCACCTCAATCTACGGAGTAGAACAATCCAACAAAACCAAGTGGAACAATCTCGAAATTCCATGTACATCCTCCCGGCGTGTGGAACTTTCCACAAGAGGGATGACTACCTCAAAACGTTATGAATTTCTGAATAGAGGACTGGATAATAATAAAGGAAAGGGAATGAAACTGTAGGTTAGTTATTGGAGTAGAGGAGAGGTAGCAATGGGGCTCCAAAGCCGCGGGGGGAGGGCGGGACGTACTTGGTTGGGGACGGAGGCGTGTCGGCGTGAGAAGATGTCGGGATCGTGGTAATTCGCATGCGCGCGTAGAGAAGAAGTCACGGGGCGTGATTGGCACCGTAGAGCAAACGAATGTTGTGGAATCGAGGGTGGCCCTTGGAAGCCTTTTGGGTCAGGATGTGCGTCGCAGAATAACTAGTGGGAGAGTCATATCGATGGAGGCAAGTAGGGGACGACAAAGAAGCTAGAAACCAATCGGAGCAACCAGAAAAGGAAAGATGAGAGCGATGAGAGCGATGAGTGCAAAAGTTGTATTGGTATTCAAGTATCATGGGGTATGTGTCCCATGGTGCGGCCCGGCCAAAGCTGCTTGATTTATGCAACTAGACGACCTGGCTCTGCTTTTCTCATCCAGAATTGGCCTCCTTTGTCTCCATGCCTCTATCCTGCGAAGCAGCACATCATCTTGAACGCTGCGCAGCCTGGCCTGGATGTTCTGTTGAGATGCCGACACCATCTGGAGCAGATCACCAAATTTGCAACACCCCTAATGTTTTGTTTCCGTCGTTGTCTGATAAAATCCTCCCTCATCCGCTCCCTACCGCTCTTGCAATTCCTGTCAAGTTGACGACACCGCCTCCCATGCCCTTTCGTTCATGCTGCACCCAGCCAGGGACCTCGGTTGCTCTCCCTTCCCTTTCAGCTCTAGTCTTCAACACCTCGAAGACATCAGGAAACCCAGCTTTCAGCGGCCCTTTTTGCTTCGCCCCTAGAATGGCAAACTTTCCTTGGTTGTGACTGATAAAACCATGCAAGAGGCCCTGCTGTACAAGACTTGCCAGAATTGCCTCGATTTCGACGACGTCCGGCATTTTATTACCAAAAATCGTTCCTTCTTGCGCTCGTAACCTTCTGCGGCCTATTGCTGGCGCAACCAAATCCGGAGTTTGCATAAACAGCTTGTTCGGATGTGTTCGACCGGACTGCATCGTTGTCATATTGTCCACCGGTCTTTCCCACCCTTCTAGTACTTTCTGACAATACTGAGCGGCCGCTACTAGATCAACAACTTCGAGTGTGGGTGCTCTGCGAGAGCTTAGATCGGTGGGAAACTGATAAGTGAGAAAGAATATTCTTCGAGCAAGTGACCTCCACACCAATATTTCACAACGTGAGAGGATTGGAAGTAGAATTCCTTTGTTGAAGAACCACTCCTGGTTGCCAGACTCGGGCCCCAAAGCACGTTTAAATGCGATGATATTCCCTTTTTGAATTGCTCTCGAAATCGGTGCAAATTTTGGCAGGAGATCCGCTGCTTCTGGTCGTGACACGAATGCCCTGGAAGGGAATCGACCCAGTATCAAGTTTGTTGTCAACAAATGTATCAGGATACTCCGTCTCTGTTGTATGCATTGTGCATGGCATTGGTCGTATGCTGATTGTAGGGCCAGTTGCGCGCGGAAGAAATGATTGTTTGAAAACAGGTAACGGCCAAGGTAATATAGGTAGGTGACGCGCTGACTGGCAGGATACAGTCCGAGTGGAGGGGAATGTTGTGTGATATTCGTGAATAGTTGATTCGCCAAACGAGTTTTCCGACACTGCGATATTGATCAGGTTTCTGCCAGAAAGAAGGGAATTTCACTCCTTTACCTGAAATAGGAGCTTGAGAACCATGTTCGCGAAAGAGTAGATTCCAATCTTCTTCCCCTCAGGCAATCCATCGCGTCCTATTCCATTCCGGTTGGCACTTCGTTCCGTGAGACACATTGTGAACGCTCTCTGTATACACTCAGCAGTGCTCTCCACCAGTGTTTTCCTCTCCTCCCCCTGATTTGAATCTGCCATCTTGCGAAGTTTGAGTGTCAAATCCGGCCTCTTATCCAACATCATAGCCAATTTCGCCAGGTTCGAAGATAACTGGATCACGGTGGGCAAGACAATAATTCCGTGCGAAGGATTCCCGAGGGCGGTAATGCAGGCGCTGCAAGGCACCGTTAATTCATTGTCGCCATTGTCGGTCGAGGTCTACCTACTTTACCACCGAGGTGAGTTGCGAATGTGTTTCCAGCAAGTCCCCGAAATTGACATCCCTCCAAAACTCCAGATACTCCTTCATGAATGCCCAAAACCCCGGCCAGACATCCCCTTCATCAGGGCCTCCATCATCATTCTCCGGGATGAGCCGTTCAACGTGTTTCTCGAGTCTACTGCTGTCGCGATACGAGTTCTTCAGCTCCTGGCTGAGTTGTGTGAAATGGTCGGGCAAGGGAGGTTCGACGCGGAAGTATAATTGTAGCTGGGCTGCGTCTTTTGCCCGCAGAAAAGAGGATATTGATTTGAGAAATTCATCGACGATGGCCATGTTGACGCTCCGATGCGCCTGGCCTCGCGAGGCTCAAGTTTGAGAATGTGGAAATCTGCGATATGCCGTTGGGGAATGGGTCGGTTGGTTGAATTATTCGAGGCTCGGAATGATTCACAGCCAAGAAGATGGAATTGAAGGAGAAAAATGTGAATTGACTATTTCCTATCGTATTGTCTATGGTGTTGTATTGTTCCGTAACAATGGAAGACAACCTGGAAGGCAAGAATACAAGAGCCGCAATAAGCTAGCGCAAGGCTGAGAAGGCCCAAGCACTAAGGTTAACCTTACAAGTGAGGCTATCCACACTTAACAACACCACATGCACTCTCGCCACCTTTTTCGTCTACTTGGACACTCCGTCTTTCACACCTAAAACAAACAACTCCCCCACGTCAACCATTACTTTTGAGCTTTTGGTATCTATTCCTGGCAATGGGAGCCGTCCTCGTCCGAGTGTTATTCTCAATTGGTCCAGGACAGTAAAATGTCTATAGTAACCTAAGAAGCGGTTCTAAAGTGTAATGTACAACGGCAAGGCAGAGGAGCTAATAGAACGAGATGGGTCATGGGTGACTGTGATGGTAGAACGGCGTGCAATATTGCAGAAGTAGTATAATGACCGATGCAAATGAGTTCAATGAGCTAGCAAAGGTAGCAAAGGTAGCTAAAGAGCGAAGTGGCAAATTGGCTATGGTTGGAATTGGTCCAAAGAGCGATGTGCAACAAAAGCTGGAAAGAGCTAATAAAACATATTAGTAGGATTTGAGAATGGCAAAACGGCTACGGTTGGTAAGATCAAGGCGCGAGGTGCAACAAAAGGTTGAAATAGGGAGATACTGGGACGAGAGCTGGCAAGACGGCAACGGTTGGTAAAACAGACTCGGAAGTGCGACGTGCAACAAAATGCCCGAAAGTTGGGTAAATGGCGAAGTGACTGTGGTTGGAAAAACTGGTCTCGAGCGCGGTGAGCAACAAAAATGTTTAATTGAAAGGAAGCCATCGATTGCCAAGTGGGAATCAACTACAAGTCAGCTATCGATTGAAAGTAAGCTGTCGAGTTAACAGTAAACGGTTAGTCAAAAGTAAAATGTCGACTAAAAGCAAGACATCAATCGGCAAGTAACCTGGGAGAACATCAGGACTGAAGAGAAATATCGCGAATAGGGCGTTGACGAAGTGTCAAGCCATTTAATACAAGGCCTAGGTTGTTTGCTTAATAAGAGAGCAGACTCTTTCTATGTTTGTATTCATTCTCTCTTGGACCCCTTTCCCTGCTTGCCACTGGAAGAAGAGAAGACCAGCTTCACTTTACGACCCTCGATATTTCTTTCACAGATTCTCTCAAACACATCACCTTTCCAGCTCATCTTGTTGAATTCGCGACAACATAATGGAATCAAATCCTCTAGCAGCTTGCGGAGGGCGTGCAAGCTCGACACTCAAATGCTCCCAAGCAGCCACATCTTCCTTTTTTTCCAGAGAATTCTTTCTTTGGGAACTCAATCGATTACTTGAAGTGAAAATCCGTCCCAGACGACAGTTCTTCAGATATCTAAAGAGAGGACGATATGCTGGGAAACAAGCAGCCAAAAAATACATCCCGGGTTCCGCAATGGTATATGCTATCAAATTGGTTGCGAGCCACGCTGGGTCCTTAAACATATCCGATTCAATGAAGCCCAGCATGCGGATAATAGAAGTTACGATTCCACTATTCACACATTAGCAATCTAAACTCCAACAGTTTCGGATGTATAAATTTGAAAATATAAACGTACATAGAAGCGGCTAAGAATGTAACCGTCAACCCAACCTTTACCTGAGTCGTACTCTTCATTCCCCACACAGTAGGCAAAGGCAAAACAAGCATCACCAAATCCGTCCCCACATTCGGAATAGAAACATATCTAAGCAAAGCGGTAGAATTTATACACGTCCCCTCTCCCTCCGAACGCCAAATCAGGGATACGGGGGTACATTGGAAAATCGTCGTGAATACCCCGGCAATAGTTTGTAATATTATAATCGTCCCCACAAGGTATGTTATTTTTCGAGTTGGACCGAAAGTGAAGATTTGAAGGAAAAGTGAGAGGATGGAGAGTTTGGAGAAGGCGACGGAGAGAAGGTAGAGGATTGGCATTGTGAGGAGAGAGGTTTTGCCGAGATTGACTAGTTTTTCGGGGTGGGAGAGGGCGATGGGGAGGGTGTGGTGGCCTACTCCTGTTATGGGGATCATTACTGTCGTTGATAGGTTATTAGTCAAGGAAAGCGTTTGGAGGAGGGGACGGGAAGGAGTAAAATTACCGAGAGATAATACGCAAAGACCGACATTCATTATCAGAGCTGGAATTATGAGGATGTCGTCCCATCTGCATGGGGTAGATTTCAATCTTCGAGCTACGACTCGGAGGCCGAACCCTGGGATTTCTAGAACAAGAAATAATATTGCGACGGCGAGGAGGATGTGACTTCGGTTCTCTGTGAGATAATTAGGAGGGAGGGGTCCGGTGGGGAGGGGAACTGTGATGGGGGTGTTGGAGCCAGGCATGGTGTGGGACTTTCCCGGTTGGTCGGTTGCGGAGGATGGAAATATTTAATTTTACAGAATGGAAGTCTGCATTTCAACTCTGAGTTTACAAGTTTCGTTACTTTTCTACTGGTATTTGTGCTGAAATGTACAAATAAGAATGTCGGTCAGACAGGGCTGAGCATCCTGTGTAACCTTTAGTATATTTGAACGGTCAGTTTTGAACCAATTAAGACACCATCATTATCGTCCAAGGTCTTGGGGTCCTAGGGTATTGAGACCATTGATTGGGTAATTCGATTGATTGTAGTCGTTGCCTGTTGGAATAGAGGTCCAGCTGGAGATCGACAATGCAGCTTATGGACGAGGCGGACAGACACTTGTCAGCTTTGAGCGAGAGTGATATCATAGGTAATTTGTTATACAGAGCAAAAGTTGATTGTTTTCTTCCCATGGGTCGTTAGGTTACGCCTAGTGGGAACACCTTCGATCAAGAAAATTTAAAAAGTGGGAAGATAGTACCTGAATTAATGAATTGCTAAATCGCCTAATTTCTTCCTTCTGCTCGCTTGGAGTGGAGTGTAGCTTGGTGTCTCACTGTCTAGTAGTAAATTTCTAGCATCACAAAGATGTAGAAATATATTAAGGTAGAAATGTTAAGGGAAATGTCAATTAGAGAAACAATTAGCCAACCTGGGGTATATTTGAAGCCCAACTGGAAACATAAGATGAGAGTGGAAGAAAAACAAACATCGAACAGTTTCTATAATCAAGAACAATCTCGCTAAGACGTACAAGAGAAGGAAGAAATAGACAATCATGTTCTGTAATGAATTTGCTGCCTTCAGAAAATCTTGAGTAGCTTGCCAGGAAGATATCATGTATCGTAATGGTCGAAGTATTAAACTGTACGCCAGAACTATTACAAATAAACTGATCGAGTACACAGTACAATAGATACTTGACGCACGCCAAACCATTTGTTCAATGCCGTTTGGAAAGTCAACCTCCCAAGCCACGATATGTACACCACCGAATGGAATGGTTCCAAATATAAAACCAATGATGCCCGCTAGGGACCGATAAAGCTTCTGAGAAACGTAAGCATTATTGATCGGTTGACCGAATTTCTGACATTCGTAATGGTAGCCGAAAACGCGGAAAATGGCATGAAACACCTTCTCGAAAGGACTCTTATCCCTGCGTTTGCGGACGTTGGCAATTGTCGTCGGAAGACCATCTTTAAAATAAAGGACAATATATGGTGTTTTGACACCTTGTCGTTTTGACCAGTTGAGTCTATATATTATTAATGCACACACCGCGAAGGCCAAGGCCGAAACTTCTAACTGAGAAACCGCAAGGTTTCTGGATGCTCGAACTATGGTCTGGAAGAACGTTGACGCAATCTAGACGATAGAGATGACTCGGACGAGAGCGTCAGTTTTACTTTTGTCTAGTTGCTACTTAAACTAGCCTCGGGCTCTACTATAGTTCAATCCAATGATAATCCTAAGCTCCTTGGAACCTCTCCAGAATTACTAAATACATAAAGTAGCATCAAAAAGAACAATACAAATACACTCACTGCACCTTACAATACACAGAAGGATCCTCAGATGTAGACACTCCACTCTTCTCACATTCCGCCTTCACTTCCTCAATCCACGTCTGCGCCTCAGGAATCTTCTCCAACTTCTCCCTCAACGGCGTCGCAATACCAACCCACTTTTCCCTCAACTTTCCATCCTCCTCATCCACAACAAGCTTCTTATCCGCCAAGAGAGAAAGCGCAAAGAAACAGTCTTTCCATCTATTATTCCTCCTCTGATCATATGCAATAAGAAGTAATCCAATATCCCTCAACGTCGGAGTGCCCGCATAACATTGATTTAAAAAGTCCCCGAGTTCAAAACATATATCTGACTTTCCATCCGTGACAGCTTGCTCGGCTAGCTCGAGGATGACTTTTATCTCGGCTTTTTCGTTTCGGACGTCTTTCTTGTCATAGATTTCTTTAATGGATTCTGCTTCTTTGGCGAGTTCGTCGGGATCCATGTCCCTAATTTCAAGTAATATTTCAGAGGAAGGATCGATCTGGTTATGTAGTAATAAGAAAGTGGCATTAAGGGTATTCTCCAAAAATTGTAAGGAAGGGAATTTGCCGTCGTCCTCTGTAGCGATAGGTTCAAGGTTGTCTTTGAGTTCTTGGTAGGTATTTCGGAGATGGCGATTCAGTCTAAGAATGAAACAAACGTGTCTGTCATCCGGTGTGGATTCTTGTCTATAAGCAACTACTTCTCGAAGTTCGTCGTTAGCTTCCATAATTATAACGTTCAGGAGTTGAAGTTGGGCCCATCTTCTTGGATAAAAATCATTCAAGCCTAGAGTAGCTTCCCAGCTTGTTTTGGCATCTCCAATCGATTTCGCCATTCGGGCACGCCAGGCTCGGAAATCCCTTCTTCTTTTCAGTCGTGCAAATCGTGTGTGCTCGTCTAGAGCTTGTTGGTGTAATTCCACTTCAGGAGGAGTCAGAGTCAGTAGTTTATCAAATTCAAAGTCTGACCTTCCAAAATAGGCAAATTTAGAACCCATAGCCATCTTATCACTTATTACGATGCCAGCATGAAGGAGGGATAGAGCTCCTGGTCTTGTTTCTGGGTTATCGGCAGTTACACATTTCGCAACCTGCTGCGGTCTTACAACCTCCAGCCCCCATTTCTTCGCGCCAAAGTCCCAAAAGTTGTTCTGGGAAACTTTCTCGAAATGTGACGAAGGAATAGGATAATTAATAGTTTCTTTTGGTAAAGCGGTCGGTCCGCCGGCGATTGGATTGTTTGAGTGACCCATGTTGTCTTTCCCCGGCATGGGCATTGCGAAGAGTCCAAGCTGAGGAAGCCCATCTAAGGTACCTCTGTCACCACGAAAACTCCGTACATCCCCCCCAAAGGTATGTTTGCAAAATGAATACCCCAGTTCAGCAAGAATTTCGCCCTCGAAGTAGGGCTCCGGGAAGGCCCACTCGTCTCGAGGGTTACCCGCTTCTACGTTCCGTATGGTATCAGCGTTTCTCAGAGCGTGCTAGAAAAACCTGTCAGTCAAGAGGGTTAGAATATCAATAAGAAGTTCCTACACCTAACTCGTGTACTATAACATTTGCAAGGAAAAATTCTTCTGCCAGTCGCTCAGAAGGGCTGAGGTCTTTACGGAACAGCGGTTTGAACGACTCAAGTGCAAACAATACGGCGGTTTTCGGCGATTTTTCCAGGACCATCGTTGTAACACCCGTCCAACCTATATTTGTATCTTTGCTAGGTCTGTTTGTTTCCGAATAGAGGGTAGAAGACCCGAATCCGAAGACTATGCGCTTCTCAAGTTCACCGAACGCAGCATCCACCGCAACTTTAGTTTCTGCTTCCCACGACGAAGCTGAAGGGCTTACGTCTGTCTCTTTCCGATAGTGAACGACACGTAACAAATTCGGAAGCTTTTTCTTATCATCCGCTGATCGGAAGTCGAGGTGGTCTTCAAGGTGCGCTTTCTCACCTAGCAAGAGCGCATCTATCTGAATAAAGAATTGAGTTAGCACAAAGTTTCAGGCACCAAAAGTTCACTCACCCATTTCGACGTATGCAAATTTTCAATAATCCTCGAGACTTGCCTCAGAACAGGTTGCAAACGGGTACAAACATAGGGATTTCGATACTCCCAGTATCCGGGGTCAAAGTCCCTGTTTATATCGTAAATCTCCTCCCTAAGATCCAGAGATAGAATCTCTCTGTGTGGCCAAATTGGCTTATCATATGTTTCCCACTTATCACCAGCAAAAATGGGACTGGATACAATTAGTAACCGAGAGAAAACGAAAGCAATACTGTGTACACTTACTGTATAGGATTCGAAAGATTGCTTGCTCGTGCATTCGGATCTGGATAACAACCCATCTCCTCTATTTCCCGAGCGGTAAACCCAAAGAAAGTAAAGTATCGTTGAATATCCTCGAGAAATTCAGGGTCTGGGGTGATATTTTTCATCGAGAGTATCGAATACGCCTCCACAGGGGTAAATCCTATTAAGAAATATATTTTTAACTGAGAACTCGGAATCTTGAACGAATTGAGTACCTGATTTTCCATATTTAACAAATGGGCTATCAGCCCAATACATATCTGTGTCCTGAAGTCCATACTTCTTCGCATACACAGTTACGGGGCCCGGATTCGTTCGGTCTAAAGGGGGAGGAGACGAGGGGGGTAAAGACGAAAGAGGAGGAGACGAAGGCGGGGCTTTGGGACGCTGGGCAGAGGCGTTCTCTTTCGATGGAGAAGGACTAGCGGACCGCGGATTACTCGCTGTTCTACTTGTATTTCCTGGAGAGTCATGACGCGGGGGTTTTATCGAGTCGCTGTCCATTTCGTTGTTTCAATCAAGTATACCGCGGAAAGTTTTTTTCTTCTTCAAAAAACCCCCGGGGTTAAATTACCATAACAAAGATCCTTTGTAGAGATTGGACTCCTACCGATTAGGCATTGCATTCACACCGTTCTGAACAAAGAACCACCAGAGGGCTTTTTATTGTAGGGGAACAAACGAGGAAAAATGACAATCTGGATGATAATGAGCTTCCCAACGACCGCATAATGTCAAATGATCAAGAAAGGGTACCAAATCAAATCTTGACAAAATTGGAACATTTGGAAGCTCGACTCCTTGGAGTATAGTATGTATGTACCTTTTGTGAGGGTATCGATCGACCATAATGTAGTACAATACAGACCCAAAGTCGTCTGAAGTAGCCAGCTTTCCAGCGAACGCAGCGAAACAACAATCTACTCAATAACTTCAAAGTAACTTGAGTTTATTTTAAACCAGAGAGTAGTGGAGTAAAGTAAAGGAGTTTCGTTGCTACGAGTGAGAGAGCGAGCCATAAATGGGGATGCACAAATGAATGCATTCTCGTCGTTCCGCATCGCCCTCAGTTGCTTCAAAGGTAAGTTCGAGTAAATGGGAGGCCAAGTGGAGTAGAGTAGAGTAGCAGGTCTTGCTCTACTCTACTCTAATCATGCTCACTGGAGAGGAAATTGGACTCCAAATATGAAAAGGAAACTTTACAGTACCTAGTTTAACGTCTATTTCGAACCGTGTGTTTGACAAACCCCGATAAGACTTGAATCCAATTATAAATTTACCGTAAAAAACCAAGCTCAAATGCCTCCTCTCAAACAGAAATCCTCTTCACCAAATCCCCCACCTCCCCATCAACCCTAAACATCTCCCTCAAATCCCCCACCAAAAGCTCCGGCCTCTCATACGCCGCAAAATGTCCCCCCTCTACATGTCTCCTCTCAAAAACTACCTCCCCCAACCGCCTCCCATAAACAGTAGGCGGCACACAAAGATCCTTAGGAAAATAACTCAACCCAAGTTTCACGCCCCCAATAAACCCACTCAGCATGCTCGCCTCCTCAGGATAACAATGGGTTGAATGATAATAAATTAAAACACTGGCACCCGGTCCCGCCCTCGAGAACTGGTAGATGGAGATCCACGTCAGGATCTCGTCATCGGTCCAGGGGTAGGCGTCGGTCCAGTCGTGCAGTTTCTCCAGGATCCAGGCGAGGAGGGCGAGGGGGGAATCCTGGAGGGCGAATGCGAGGGTGTGTGGTTTGGTGCTTTGGAGGTTGTTGTAGCCGATGCCTTGGGTTTCGAACCAGCGGGTTCTTGCTATGCCTTCTTCTTCGATGGGGGTGAGAGGCTGGGAGAGGTTCTTGAGGAAGTCTTCGAGGGTGTTGATTTTGATGTCTATGGAGTTGAGGTGGGAGGCGACGCAGTGGGTGGGGTATTTGAGGCCGAGCATTCGTGTTATACTCCAGCCCCAGTCACCGCCTTGGGAGACTAGAATTCATCAGCAACAATTCCATAGAGGGGAAGCCAAATTCTGTTCTCAGAGTACTAACTCACCATATTGATTATACCCAAGCTTCAACATAACCTTATGAATCGCCTCCGAATACTGCGGAATCCCAAACCCCGCCTTCCTCGGGGCATCCGAAAACCCAAACCCAGGTAGTGATGGAGCAACAACATGAAAAGTCTGCCCATTCCCATTCTCCGTAAGCTTCGAGATAATCTTCTGAACCTCAATAAAGCTACCGGGCCCTGAAATTCCAAGATATCAGCTCTAAAACCCCTGAATATGAAGGATAAAACTCACAACCATGACAAAACAACAACGGCACACTCCCCTCCGGCCCCTTCTGATGTACAAAATGCATCTCCAACTCTCCGAACCCCTCAATTTCAATCTTTATCGTGAATTGCGGTAACTCATTTAATAATTTCTCCTGGACGCGCCAATCGAAACCGTCTCGCCAGTATTTCGCGAGACGCTTCACATCGGCCAGTGGGGTGCCATAGTCCCAATTATTGGAGAAATCTACCTCATCTGGGAAGGTTGAGGCTGAGAGCTTGGATTTGAGAGAGGTGAGCTCTGAGTCTGGGACTGAGATCTTGAAGGGGGTGATTGGGGAGGACATTATGGGATGAGATATGATATTGAGATGAGATTTTGATAAGACTGAATTGTGGATTGATGGAGAACTACTCATCCAGGAAAGCATCTATACTTATACTTATAAACACAAGAGACAGACCCCTCATAATCAAGATAGGACGACATGATGCAAGCACGCAAACTGATGAAAGTGATTCGCGCCCTTTGCTCAACATCTGTGACGACAATGAGAAAAGAGGGGAACCAGTCGAGATCTCGCTGAGCTCAGCAAATGTACCCAAAAGATGAAGTAAGAACAAAATCACATGTCCAAATCGCTCAATAGGGAAAGCACCTCATGTTTGATAAAGTAAGAAACCAGCAAGAAAGCTGACCTAATCCACCCCTCAACCCCTCAACCCCACCACCACCCTCCCAATCACCCTCCCCATCTCATCCACCCCAAGAAATATAACCAACCCCCTTCAGGTTCAATACAATGACAACCCACACCCCCCCTCTCCTAACCCTCCCCGGCGCCCGCCTCGCCCTCTCCGCCTGCGAAGCCCGCGCAACCGCCCTCCAAATCGACATGAACATCGCCATCGTCGACGCATCCACGCACCTCCTCGCCTTCGCACGTATGCCCAACGCCAAAATCACATCGATAAACATCGCCATCGATAAAGCCTTTACAGCCGCCGGTCACAGGATACCCACGCATATGTATAAGGAAGCGGTTTGGCCTGGTGGCCCGGCTTTTGGACTGGGGAATACGAATGGAGGACGGTTTGTTGTTATTGGGGGGGGACTGCCTGTCGTTGATGGGGAGGGGAGGGTTGTTGGGGGGGTGGGGGTTAGTAGTGTGAGTTTTTTTTCTTATTTTTCTGGTTTGATTCAGGGGTGAGGTGAGAGGGGAGGGGAGGAGGGGATGGGATGATTTGAGGGGTGAGGGTTTGGGAGTTGGGAGCTGATGATGGAATAGGGTACTCCGGCGCAAGATGAGATTGTTGCGCGAGCGGGAGTTGATGCTTTGGAGGAGGTGTTGAGAGAGGAGGGGAAAGTGAAAGCTAAATTATAATGAAACTTGGAAATAAGTAAAAACTATAGGCAAAACAATTGTACATTGTAGTTTTGATTTCAGCATTAGAGAGAAGGAAGGAATGTCGTTCGAGTAATCGAGGTTCACGGGGTTGACTTTTCTCTCCTCTATATAGAACCTACTGAATTCTCGACGAGCAGAGTAGGAGACGAGGGTAGGTAATCTATAAATAAGCTTGATTTATATATATGTTTCTATTAAGTTTACACTTTCTATTTTCGAATTGAAATTCCGCTAGAAAAGAATATACGATAGACTATTCGTAAGTAATTAGTATATATAATTAATTGAAGCGATATAGCTAGGTAACCTACGAATAGCTAAGAGAATTTTCAATATTCGTTTCTAGTAGTATATAAATAGTAGAAGTAGACTACCTTCTAAGTAATTATTTCTAGGTAGCTAATTCTTGTTATCTATAACATGGTATACTAGAACCCCGGACACTCTAGAACCTCGAACACTTTAAATCTCATTTAAAAAACGTCTATATATAACTGTACACTTTACGCATTTATTAATAAAAACATCTAAAACTGAATTTTTATTAAAGAAATAAGGGTTTAATACTATAATAATATTTATTTTAAATCGCTACTAGTTTTACTTAATAATTCGCTTAAAAAGGCCTCTATAACTATTAACTATTTTTTCTTTCTTAAATAACACTTTAAGACAAGGTAAGTAATATTTAAAAAACTAATAAAAAGAATACTTCTATATTAATAGAATAAAATTTTCAATTTTAGATGTTTTTATTAATAAATATATAAAGTATATAGTTATATATAGACGTTTTTTATATAAGATTTAAAGTGTCCAAGGTTCTAGAGTATTCAAGGTTCTAGTATACTACGTTAGAGAGAAATTATAAAAGGAAATATAAAGCTAAGCTATATTAAAGCTCTAATATAAAGTTAACGTGTTTCACAAGCGAGTCGCTCACCTAAGCAAGTCGCCCACTTTTTCAATCTAGTATTATTGCGATGCAAAATACTCAACACTATACATTTTGTTATAACTATAGACGCTATCTAGTACTATTCGGAAATGTCGCTATCTTCTACATCTAATATTTCTGCCTGACAAGTACGAGAATTATGCCCCGTTTTGCTACAAAGGCTATAGTGCCTGTCTATGCGAACTCTCTTCCTAGACTCTCTACCTTGTTTCTGGTTGCTAGTTTCCTTAGAAGTAATTAAATTAGCTACCTTGCCTACTGTTAATGTCTCTTAACCCTTAATATACTTCCTCTTACGACTTTTACGCTTAGTTGTAGCCTTAGTTATCTTACGTTACCTGCGAATATAATGAATAGTGAGTTTGCCCATCCTGTTACGTTGACTCTCTAAATAACTGTAACCTACTCACGATTACCTGGCTGAACTTGCTTTTGCTTCCTACGTGTTTCTAAGCTTGTAATAACTAGTTAGGACGAAATAACCCCTATCATAAAGCTACTTTCGTTAAAGTTGTAGATATCCTCCTCTTGAATACCATATTTCTCTTTAACAGACTGTATAAGCGTGAACCATGGGCTAATAACTTGCGGATCCTTAGTCAAAGCTCGCTGACGATCATAAGAACGACTCTATTGAGTTTTAAGCTTAGGTGTACGTTTAATAAAGTTGTCCGGCCAGTTCTTGCCCACAGGCTCTCCGTCGCGCTCTCTTAGCAGATTGTTGGCCATATCTCGTACTATATTCCTTGTAGGCGAAAACCCTCGCGAATCCAACTCTAATATATATCTAACTATTGTATCCTCCTCTGGCTTCGTAAGTTTTTTCGAATTAGGCTAGCAATCGCGTCGTGGAGGCTTTCCAGCGCGTCGATCGGAGAGAGTCTTTCGAGGAACCTGGTAAATCTTTGCAGCACTTCGTTCGGTCAATGGCGCGTTGTTTTCGAGTGCTTGGGTCGCTAAAATGATGCTGGCTTCTTGAGAAGGTAATTGAATGTTGTGGTGTTGAGCTATTGTGATTTAAAGGTAGTAGATGGTACGCGACTAGGAAAGTGGGCGACTCGCTTAGGTGGGCGACTCGCTTGTGAAACACGTTAGTAGTCTTATTAATTATAATTTAGAGATAAAGATAATAATAATAATCTATCTTAAGAAGTTCTATAGATATAGTTATAAAATTCTAGAATATTAGATATACTAGACTATAGTAAAGAAAAGAGAGTATTTAAAGAAGAATAAGATAGATATATTTATACTTTTCTCTATTTATATAAAAGCTCTTAAAGTAGTTAATTTAAGAAACTATATATATCTAGAAATTAACTAAATTAGTATATAATTTAAGAGTATATTTATTACTCTAGAACTACTCTACTATACTATATAATACTTATACTATTATACTAGAGTAGATAGTATATAATATAGTTTACTACCGAGTCGGCTATATTACTAAGTCGGCTATATTACTAAGTCGGCTACTTAAAATATATATAAAAAACGTCTATATAACTCTAGTAAAAATCTATAGTTCTTAATAAAAATTAATAAAATTAAAAACTTTACCTTATTACTATATATATAAGTAATATTAGAAATCTTAGATACTTACTAATTATAATAGCTAAGTTATTAAAGAAATTAAAAAAACTCTATAAATATAGAGATAATTTTAAGCGAATCGTTAGTTATAGCTAGTAAGCGTTTATAAATCTTAATATTACTTATTTATATAGTAACTAAGAAGATTTTTTAATTTTATTAGTTTTTATTAAGAATTATAGATTCTTACTAGAGTTATATAGACGTTTTTCGTATATATTTTAAGTAGCTAACTTAGTAATATAGCTAACTCGATAGTAAACTATATTATATCTAATTAAAGTATAAAAGTATTCTAGTAGTTACTATTAGTATAGATAGTAATAATAAGATTCTTCTAGTTTATTAGACTATTATACTAAAAGAGAAGACTTATTAATAGAGATAGTACTTTAAGTATAATATAGTTTATTAGCGAGTCGATTACTTTAAAACTTATATAAAAAACATCTATATATAACTATATACTTTATATATTTATATATAAAAATATCTAAAATTAAAACCTTAGTTTTATTACTATATAAAAAAGTAGTATTAAG
>LKTO01000351.1:0-54224 GCA_001399465.1 Hymenoscyphus scutula | reverse complement strand
TAGATAGTTATAAGAGCTATATTAATACTAAGTTTAATAAATACTATAAGAAAAACGATATAATACTACTATATCTACCTTCTTATTCCTTATACTTAACTTAGCCTCTTAATATTAGCTTATTTAGTCTATTAAAATAGATGTATAGTAACTAGATATTATATCTTATCTAGCTTTAAATTATATATATTACTAAGAACAAGTTCTTTTCTACGTTTAAAGTAGCCTTTACTATAGTTTTTATAGAAAAAAATATTAAAGGTAGCTTCTAAGAGTCTAGCTTAGTACCTTAGAACCTATAAGTAGTAATATTAAAGCTAGATATTTATTTATAGATATCTTCTCTCTAAGGAACCCCTTCTAGTTTACCTCTTCCTTAGGTCTTCTAGATGCTAAAGAATATAATTAAAGCTATTTCCTAGTCTACTCTAATTAAAGATTAGATAGCTAAGTACTAGAGAAGCTTACTAACTCGGATTATTACTACTGTCGACTAGCTAGTAAAGGCTATAGTTACGATTAACTATAAGTTAACGCTTATAACTAATAGGATTATAACACTTAAAGAGGTAAATAAGGTCCTTTTAAAGTAGCGACGTGTAAAAAGAACTTATTTATAGGATTCTAGACCTCTTACTAGATTATAGGCAGGGTAGCTTTTAAAGGATAAGAGCTTAGTTAAAGAGAAGAGACGCGACGAAGATATTAGCGAGAGTTCGTCGAAGTAGCGCTATAAGACTAGTCAGGTCTATAGTATCTGCTATAAACCTGGTTATAATATAAGAACCTGCTTAGAGGTTATAGATATATCTAGTTTATTAGATTCCGATTTAAGTTAACTATTTTAAGCTTAATTTAGTAGTATTATAGAGTTTAGTAGTTAGAGAGTCTAGAAAAGTAGCTCGCTAAGTAATATAGCTCGCTAAGTAATAAAACACGTTATATAAACTAGTCTATTTCTATCTTATTTATCTCTCTTCTTTTATCTATAGCTTAGTCTAGAATATCTACTAAGATATATAATAAAGTCTCTATCTCTTCTTATCTACTAATTTCCTTAATAGAATAAGCTTTTTTACTTTCTATTCTTCTATTCTCTTAATATTAGTACAACTATAGTATATTATCTACTTAATATAAAAAAGAGTATATTATCGTTTATATATATATAACTAAGTATTACGAGATATTCTATAGTAAATAGTCTTCGAGGCGATATATATAACCGCTAAGGCTTAGAATAGATATTTATTAATAATATAGCTTATAACTAGTAGATTATTAATAAATATAAATAACTTAAAATACTTCTCTATCTTAAATATACTAATACTAATTAGTAAGTATATATAGATTAGAGAAGATAGTTCGATTTTATAGAAGGTTACTACTATAGCTATATATAAACAGGCTATATCTTTAGACTAGTTACTCTCTTTATTAGAAGCTCTAAAGAGTAAATAATAAACCTATAACTATCGCTAGTAGCTTTAATAGTATAGTTCTAGAGTAAGGTATTACTACTATAGTAGAGTATATAAAGTAGTAGCTTTAATAGTATACTTTATATACTAAAAACGTAAAGTGTATTCGGTAGCTTTAATAGTATAAATATAGTAAATCGACGACTACTTAGAATATCTTAAATCGAGCCTCGGTCGCTATACTCTTAAACCTACCTATAAACGACTTATATAAACGACCTTAAATTCCGACCTTAAATTCCAACCTCTCTACTACTACTAAACTATACTACCTAGTATAGTACCTTCCTCTAAGACACTAGACGTTATATATATTAAGGTATATAGAGATAAGTATATAAGCGACAAGAGTAATATTATAGATAAGAACCTTTAGATCCTCTTTTATATAGACTTTAATAATTAAGATAAACTACGATTTATATCGATTAGTAAGAATTATCTATATCTACTACGCTAAGCCTTATATACTAGAGACGTATATATTAAGATAGACTATATAAAAGGAGAACTATTATCTAAGACTCTTTATAAGGTCTTAACTCGCGAAGATTATAGATATTAGACTCTTAAGAACGTAAAAGAGATTATTAAGAAGAAGAACTATCGATCGACCTCTTTTAAAGTAATACTTAGAAGAGTAAGTAATTCGATTATACTAAGAGTATAAAACTCTTAATCTCTTATAAACTCGACGAGCTTAATATACTCTCTCTCTCTACCTTCTAGACTATCTACTTCTAGTTCTATAAATTAGTAGTATACTAATATTCCTAGCGATATAGCTACTATTATTACTCTATAAGCTACTATAGATGTTAGTTAATAACTAACTAACGTCTAAAAGTACTATACTAAAGAAATAAGATATAGTAGTACTAGAGATAACTTTATAGAGAAGTTAGTAAAGTTTATCGATATATATAAAGGAGCTAACTTACTATAGTATAGTTATATACTAGCTCTTCTAATTATATTAAAGAGACTTTCGATAACCTTTTATAACTCTACTATTCGACTAAATAATTTATATAATTTAGTATACTTATATACTCTCGATTCTACTATATACCTAGAATACTCTACTAATAGTACGATTCTCTCTTTAAATCGACTTAGTTAATTTAGTAATCTTAGTAATCGTAATTCTAGTATTATTAATATATCTAATCTACTCTCTTAAAATATAGTATAAAGATCGATAGCCTTATAAGCCGCTATAGCGGAAGCTTATAAGATTATAGTATAAAGACAAGTTCGAGATACTCTTAAATTAAGAAATAGACTAATTATATTATATCTAAAGGACTTACTAATTAATTATCCTGTTATAGTATATCGAGAGTTAGGTAAATAGACAGGTCTATACTCTCTTATTTATATAGAAGATAAGAACTATTTTATAAAGCTACTAAATAGAGTTTCGTAATTTCGATCTATAGTTATAAAGCTATATTATAAAGAAATTACTATAGAAATCGAACTAGATAACCTAGAACTAGAAGTAGTCGGTCTATAAGCGCTAAATCTAGAGCCTTCTAGAGTACTATAATTAAACGTCTAAAATACATCTAATATACTAGAACTAGAGCGACTACGACTAGCGCTAGAAGTACGATTCAAGCGTACTAGTAAGAGAGGCCGACTACGTAAGATTATCGTCGCTATAGTAAATATATATAGCGTACTAATATACTTTATAACTAATAAACTCTCTCTAGAGAATTTAGTCGAAATCGCTAGATTTAAAAAGCTCTAAGGATTTAATTTAATTAATAGATTAGAGGTCTCTAAGAGTATATATATATTTAATTCTAAGTTCTATTATATAATTAAACTAGATAGTTTATATAAATCGAGATTAATTATCTAAGTCTAGAGCGATACTAGAAAGGAATTTATTATTATAGAATTATCTATAATTTAATATATTAGTTAACGTCTAATTCTTACTATTACTATACTTAAGAATCTACTTAATAAGAGTAATTTAAGTAATTATAAGAAGAAGAAATTAAGACTCTTAATTTATAATATTAAGTAAGTATATCTTTAGACTAGTAAGAAGTTAAATCGTTAATTATTTATAAATCCTTCTATAAATCTATATATACTATAATAGCTTAATAAGATTATTAAGAACCTTAAACTCTAGTATAGTATCTCTAAATTAGAAGCTTTTTAGTTTACTAAGTATAGTAAGTACTATCTATAATTCTTAAAGATAGTATTATTAACCTATAACCTATACTTATTTATTACTAACGAATTAATATCCGATAGCGTCTTTAGTTTAGTAGAACTCTAAACTAACGATACTCTTATTCTAGTAGATAAGAAATTTATAGAATAAGAAGAAGTAGAACTTAAGAAGGTAGAATTTAAAGCTAAGAAATATAAAGAACTTACGCTAGATTACTCTCTTAACTTTAATAGAGGTAATATTACTATAGTATAAGATAGATTAATATACTTAAGCTAGAAGAAGTAAATTAACAAATTAAAGCTTACTACTAATAAGAACGAATATAGAGTATAATAAGCTTAGAGAGTATATATTACTAGTATATACTAACCTAAAGCCTCTTTTAACCTCTTATATTTAGCTTAGAATATAGACCTAGATCCTAAAGAGATTAGCTAATTAAATAAGCGTATTTAATAGTAGATTAATAATTCTAATCAAGGTCTAAAATATATTAAATTAAGCGATAGCCTTAAAATCGTAGTTTTTATAGACAGCGCTTTTACTAATAACAAGGACTATATCTCCTAGATTAGATATCTTATCACCTTAATAGATAGTTAGAGTAATACTAATATCTTATACTAGAGCTCGACGAAGTATAAGAGAGTTATCTAGAGCGTGCTAGTATTAGAACTATATACTATTAGTAATAGATTTAATATAGTAATATCGATTAAGACTATACTAAAGCTTATAGTTAACGACACGATCCTGCTTAAGATTTATATAGATTCGAGATCCTTATATAACTGTCTTACTCGACTAGGTACTATAAAAGAGAAGAGACTTATAGTAGACGTTATATATCTTCGCGAAGTATTCGAGCGTAAAGATATTAACTATATTATATAGATCGAAGGTAAAGACAATCTCGCTAATTCTATAACTAAAAGTAAGGCGAATAGTACTCTTAAAGCTCTAATCGATACTAATAGATATAAGATTAAGGTAAATATATAGATAGAGCGAAAATAACAGATTTAGTAGAATTTACGATTTAGTAGAAATAAGAGAAAATAGAAGTTTAGAATAAGTAGAGATTATAAGAGATCCTAGTAATCTAATTAGATAGATGATATAGAATAGAGTCCTCTAATTAGTCGATTTCTTAGAGGATTATAGTAAATTATTTATACGAAAGTAGTTCGACGACTTTAAAGTTATACTAGTATTACGAGATATTCTATAGTAAATAGCCTTCGAGGCGGTATACGTAACCGCTAAGGCTTAGAATAGGTATTTATTAATAGTATAGCCTATAACTAGTAGATTATTAATAAATATAAACAACTCGAATACTCTCTCTACCTTAAATATACTAATACTAAGAGATTCTTTAGAGTCTATTATATAACTTTCTAATACTATAAAATCCTTAGATCGTTTATCTAATATAATTAATCTCTATTCTATAATAAGTCTATAGATATACTTAATCTATTAGAGCGTCGTCTAGTCTTTACTTATTATATACTAAGATATAATTTATAATATCTTTCTTTTCTTATATAGATTACTACTAAAGTTAAAATAACTTTTATTTATAAGAATAAAAATATCTCTCTACTTAAGTTTTAAGAATAGTCTAGCTATAAAGTCTAGCTATAAAGTCTAGCTAGATAAACTTATAGATATTATTTAGATATTATCTATTTTATTTAATTATTTTTAAGAAATAAAAGAAAAGAGAATCTAATAGTAATATATAAAATAATAGAATAGAAATAAAAACTATTCTCTTAATTTAATTATCTAGAGCTATATAAGATAAAAGCTATTTACTAAAGTCTTATATATTTATACTAAGTATATAGAACTATTAAATAGATAACTACTATTTTTTAAATTCTCTAAATAACTTAGAAAGTTATTTAAATCTATTTTTCTATCTCTTTTATATACTCGGCTCTATATATTATATATAGTATACTTATTAATACTAGTCTTCTAGTTTATTATTTTATTTAAAAATAGAGCTTCTAGATCTATTATAATAGCTTAAAGAGAATAAGATATAGTAATAATTAACTAGAGAAATATTCTAGCTAAAAACAAGGTTAGAAATATCTATTTTATTAAAAATAATTAATTTTAAATTTAATAAATAATATCTCTTACTACTCTATTTAATTTAACACTTAAATACTAATATTAAGGCTAAAAATAAGATATGTTCTAAGTGATCTATATAAGTAGAGTCTACAACATTATAGAAGCAAGCGTTAATAGATTATACGCTTTGACCGTGATATACATCTGCCCCGACGAGCAGGACATAAACTATATATATAAGTGGATGGCGCAGGGATGACGTTAGCCCCACCAAGTTGAAAAAAGTCTAGGGAAGCTTGAGTCGACTCACTACCACAATTTCCTCTTTGACTCATACCACCATCAATACATCCCCCTGCCCATTTTCTTTTTCCAGATCTGTGAACAACATCTATCTCAGGATCAATTGGTGAAATTGAACACT
The DNA here is from genome assembly GCA_001399465.1 of Hymenoscyphus scutula. Taxonomy (NCBI): domain Eukaryota; kingdom Fungi; phylum Ascomycota; class Leotiomycetes; order Helotiales; family Helotiaceae; genus Hymenoscyphus; species Hymenoscyphus scutula. Next base: position 48,016 of record LKTO01000351.1, on the reverse strand, counting down.
ACGGTATTACCTGTAAGTATCACAAGAAGTGGCCATTCAATCCTAAGTGAGGGGTAAATTTCCCCCTCCCCCCACAAGTAACACCTGAAGCACTCCGCTACCGGACCTGTATCAATCCCAATCATCACCCTACTAATTGAAGTCTTACAGAAGCACAAACTCCCCGCGACTTTATCCTTCACAGGAATAACCCCAATTCCCACCCAAAAGACGACTCGAGAAAATGCCCTCCCGCGAAGAAATTACCTACTTTGGTGCCGGCCCAGCCCTCCTACCCACCGATGTCCTAAAGACAGCAGCAGCCTCTCTAGTAGACTACAACAATACAGGCCTTGGTCTCGCAGAACACTCCCACCGCTCCGAATTAGCAACCTCGATCCTCAACACCACCAAGTCAGATCTAGCAACCTATCTCGATGTCCCCTCCGATTACGAAATCCTGTTCATGCAAGGTGGTGGAACCGGCGAGTTCTCCGCGACATTATATAATTTAGTCGGTGTTTGGGTAGAGAAGCGAAAACAAAAGATCCTCAAAGATCTAGGAATCACTCAGGAACATGGAATTCCAGAAGATGAATTGGTGAAGCAGCTACAGAAAGCCGTCGACGAAGAATTGAAAATTGATTACTTGGTTACCGGTTCTTGGTCATTGAAAGCTAGTCAGGAAGCAGCACGCTTAGTTGGCTCAGAACACGTAAACATAGTCGCCGACGCACGAAAAATTAACGAGGGAAAATTCGGAAAGATTCCCGAGGAAAGTACATGGAACTTGTCTAAGAACCCTGCTATGGTTTACTACTGCGACAACGAAACGGTGGATGGTGTTGAATTCCCTTCCTTTCCGAAGATCTTGGAGCCAACAGGGGAGGATGGACCAATTGTGGTGGCGGATATGTCTTCAAATATTTTGTCGCGTCGGATACCGATTAAGAATTTCTCTCTCATTTTCTTTGGTGCACAAAAGAATTTAGGAAGTACGGGTATTACGGTTGTGATTATCAAGAAGAGTCTTCTACCTCCTGTTGTTGCAACCCCAGCTCCAACACTTTTAAGAAAATTGGGACTGCCAATTGGGCCGATTGTCTTTTCGTATGAGACTATTGCTAAGAACAACAGTCTTTACAATACTCTCAGCATCTTTGAGTAAGTTGGAAATTTCCGGTCTCTGGACTTTACTAATTCTACAGTGTTTATATCGCTGGTCAAGTTCTGAAGAACTCACTCGCAACTTATCCGAACAAGGTCGATGGACAACAAGAAGTTTCCGAGAAGAAGGCGAAATTGATTTATGACGCACTTGAGGCTCATCCTGAATCCTTCAAAGTTGTTCCAGACAAGAGTGCACGTTCAAGGATGAACATTTGCTTTAGAGTGACTCATGTAAGTCGCGATCACTTTTCATCCTTACCTACCTACCAGCCCTCACAAACTTCTATTGAGATAGCGTTAACAACCCTACAGCTCCCCAGCATCGATGAAGGCGAAAAACTTTTTCTCAAAGGCGCCGCCGAGAAAGGTCTAACAGGACTGAAAGGTCATCGAAGCGTTGGTGGTATTCGGGCTAGTAATTATAACTCCATTCCCCTCTCAGGAGCGGAGAAGTTGTCTGCTTATATTGAGGAGTTTACAAAGACGGCGAAGTAATGGGACTTAAGCATGACTGTATGAGAGATGAAAAGTTATTTGCATGGGAAATGGGAAATGTGGGAGAGTATGGGTGAGGATGGGGGATTGGAGATAAATTTCTTACATTTGGGCTATCAGTTCAACCTTTTGGCCGGTATTTTTTGTATCGTGTCGTGTCGCATGGGGCGGGATGAGAGTTGTTCGTTAAATGGAAAACTAGGATGGAGGAGACCGAGCAATAGATTTGCTTTAAGATTCGAGCGTTCCATTCTTGTTCTTTTTGTTCCGGTCAAATCCGAGTCAGGTTAGGGAAAGACAACATGATTCCAAGATACCCAGCTCTATAACCTAACTTCATGGAGAACAAGCACCCTCAGAGTCCCTCAGCAACACCAAAAATATCCCTCTCTAAATCCAACTGCACCCACTTCCCCATCTCTAGATCATCATCTGCTCCTCTCACAGCTCCACCAACCATATACCCCCTCCCTAAAGACGTAACCTCCATCTTTACTCCTTTCACCTCCTCGCCCTTAAGGCTAATCCTAAACTCCTTCACCGCCTCCCCAGCCTCTAAAGAAGCCTCATCTAAGGCCCCATCGAAGGCAGCAGGAACCTTAAAGTCTAAGATCTCTAGGTCCTTTAACCAAGAAGCGAGCAGTGCTTCGCTAGTCATCTTAACATAAGTCTCCCTCAAACACCACATTACGTAGAATCTCCTTAACTTAGCCGCGATTATTTTGGCGCAGGTAATAGATTCCTCTCTTTCGTGCTCGCCTTCCCGAATTCTCACGGTGATACTACCCTGCCTCCCCTTGCAGTTTTCGATTTTCCGGCCTCCCTCGATGATTGTACTGGAAATCCCAAGATCACTACGCGAGATAGGACCCCTCTTCATGAACTCCACTTCCGATTCAGCGAAAACGTCGGAATGCATGTCAACCCACCTAAAAAACCCATCCTTATCCACCATCCCGCCATCCCTCTCTTCTCTCTCATCAACACTCACAACATCAGTACCCACCTCAATCTCCCCCTCCCCACCAATAGCAGCGATAAGACTTACAATCCCCGCTTGATGGGAGACGTTAAACCCAATCCTCTTAACTGGGGAACTAGGTGGAGGGGTGAAAATAGGTTTGCCTAAGGCACTCTTGTGTAATTGGATCTCTAACCACGGGACATGACAGAATTTTGCGATGACTAGGTTTTTGAGGAGAATAGAAGCGAGTGCCATTTTGGCGTCGCGGAGGTGATAGTATTTCAATACCGCAGCTTTCTGGTCCAAGGTAATTAGCGAGAAGGCTCTTGCTGCCTAGATGTTTGGTTAGTAAATAAGTTTTAATGCCCATTATAAACTCGAAAGAAGAAAATCAGTACTTACAACTCTCGGTAATTCCTGTACCTGATCCCTAGATTTCTCCATCTTCGGGACAGGCCATAGAGGACGGGTATCGAGGATCCATTGGATGATTTTCGGCTTGGGCTCAGGATGCGGGGTAGACATCACGGAGGATGAGGACTGAGGTTGATCGGTGAGTTGATGATATCTGACTTCAAGGCATTTTAGGGGTCATGTAGCAGCCGACAATCTCTGGATGTATGCGAATGTTTGGTGTTCCAGCCGGGAATCATTGCGCACATGTACTGTTTATAACGGAGTTTCCGAAGGAAACGCCGACGCGAGTGCAAAGATACTGTCAGCCTCGTGGTTATCCAAGCTTCCGTCCTTTGTACATATTCACGATCTCAAGCCCCTCAACATGCCACTGGAATCAATCCCCGACGACGAGGAATACGCCTCAGAAGAAGATTCCGACTTCGCGCCCGATGCCGTGCCCACGAAAGCAGAAGATAAAGAATCTTCAGACGAGGAACCAGAGTCTGTGGTCGCAGGGGTCAAAACCAAATCTACCACCAAACGGAAACGGGGCGACGTGGAGGAAGCAGAAGACGCGGGGTTTGAGAACTCGGGGGATGAAGCTATTATTAAGCGCGGATTAAAGAGGCAGAAGAGGAAGAAGAATGGGAAGGATAAGGATGAGGTGTTGCTAGATGAAGAAGGAGGGGAGGGGGGTGTCGTCAAGACGAGGAGTGCAAGGGCTGCCGAGTACATGCCACCCTTCTTTCGTGTATTCGCATATGCTGATGAGTTGGAAATAGGAAAACAGAAAAAAAAGTTACTCTCCAAGATACCTCCAAATCCACAGTCGACGTCGACGCCCTCTGGGCCTCTATGATCTCTGGCAAACCCATAATAAGCCAGCCCCTCCAACCCACCTCCCCTCCAACCCCAAAGAGCCCTCAATTAACACGCACCACTATCCCTCCCTCTCCTAGACACAATGGGCGATCACCTAGTACGATCAGCGACGGACCCGACTCCATGATACTCATAAAGCGAAACTACCACTTCGCTGGAAAGATCCACCACGAACAAAAACTCGTCCCCAAGTCCTCCGCAGAAGCGAAACTATTCCTCGCTTCACAACCCACCGATTCTCCTCAAGAAATATGTGCATCGCCTCCTAAAAGAGCGCCTAAGAAAGCAAGGAGGTCGGTTTTCGAGCCAAGGGTAGACTTGCCTCTACGTACAGATCTTAAATTCGGGGTTAGGAAGGAGGAGGATAGGATAGAGGGGAGGGGTAAGGAGAAGAAACTTAATACTGTGGAGAAGAGCGCTATGGATTGGGCTGGTTTCGTGGACAAGGAGGGGATCGGGGAGGAGCTTGATAAAGCTGGGAAGAGTAGGGGTGCTTATAAGGCGAGGCAGGAGTTTTTGGCTAGGGTGGAAGGGAAGAAGGAGGAGGAGGCTAGGAGGGCGAGGGGGATTGTTAGTTGATGGGAAAGGGAGAGAGGCTTTGGTGACAGGGAAGTAGTGTAGTGACATTGTGATACCTGGTATGAGTTATGAATAATTGTAATTCTTGGCTTTCTTCAAGGCAATTTCTTAAAGAGGGCAGGTCTGATTACATATCTTATGGCATTTCCTCCTGTGGCTCTCCCGTCATTCTTTCTCAAGCCCCGGCGGCTCGAGTCAAGAAATACGAATACGCTCTTTGTCTTCAGGGCACTCTACTTTCCAGCTTTTTATTTTCAGCACGAGAAATGGTGGACTTGTTGCTAAATTATATATACCCCGTTGGTCTGGCTTTATTGCTCATATACGTACAATAACAATTCAAGAATTGATTTGCACGCTCTTGCATTTATACTCTACTATAATATTACTGGAAAACTTATAAAGACCTCCGATTTCGGGCTGTATTATGGTTTCTTTTCTCTGGTATTTGCTTGATGGTATGTGCATATCTTCTATTGACTGGATCCTATTTTATAATTTGTTCCAAGTGGCATCAAAAACACTTATTCGCGTTTTGGGGTTTCAGTTTCCTTGCTTTGTACACTTACTTCTCTATTCTTCTTTTATGGATTTCAGAATAAAAGATCTTGAGGAGTATTTAATACCTAGATAAACTTGAGAGAGTACGAGGTATTATTGAAGGCAACTTAAAACCCGACGACTATCAGAATTTTGTATTTGTTTACAGAAACCCCTTTTTGAAAAGCACATGATTCTCGCTTGAAGGCCTACGCAGGCGCCAAGAAGTCCCCGGTCAACCTCCCCCGCAACACCTCGAACTAGCATCTCCACCTTCTCCATGACCACACCATTCTATCTGAGCTGAGACTAATAGACATCTCGAAGGGCTTTTACGCCTTCTCGCCGATAAACCATGTCAACCCCCAATTCTGGCGCCTCGACGCCAAACCCGCGCTTCACATCGCAAACCAAAACCGCCGAAGATCTCCTTGCTGGCCAAACCGTAGGACTAGTAAACCTCTCCGACTTCCGCAAACGACGTGCGGAGGCCATCGAGCAGAAGGAGCGCGATGCTCACGATCGAGTCCTCAATGTCCCTAGCAGCGGGACCACAACACCGGATTGGTGAGTACAATCATTCCCGGAAACGCAAAACGGCGATTGGGAATAGGACTAATGGCCATAGTACAGCGCGTCTACATCCCGAGAACCACCCTTAAAAAAGAAGAAGAAGCAAAAGGTTGGTACTCCGAAATTATCATTTGAGATCGATGAGGAGGCAGGGGAGAGCGCGGACAATACCACCACCAGACCTGGATCTGCGAGTACAACGAGGGAGAACACACCGAGTGCTGGGAAGGAAATCGGTGCGAAGAAATCGAAGTTTGGGGCGAATGCTCTGATTTCGGTTGCTCCTAAGGTGTTTACTAAGGCAACGCTGTTGAAGGAAGCGCAGACAAGGGAGACCTTGAGGAAGGAGTACTTGGGAATTCAAGAGGCGATTAAGGGCACAGAGATCAATATCCCATTTGTGTTTTACGATGGCACGAATATACCTGGCGGAGTATGCAAGGTTAAGAAAGGCGATTACGTCTGGCTTTTCCTCGATAGAAGTCGCAAAGTTGGAGCCGAGATGGGAGTGGGAGAGAAGGGCACAAACACCAATAAACAATGGGCAAGAATTGGAGTGGATGATTTGATGATGGTCAGAGGCGGTATCATTATTCCACATGTATGTTCAATTTCTATGCTCAAATATCTCCCGAGAGAATTCGCTAATGGCTTAAAAACAGCACTACGACTTCTACTACTTCATCATTAATCACGCCCTCGGTCCGAACAACCGCCTCCTCTTCGACTACTCCACCGAACCCCCAGCGACATCGTCTCCCCCTAAAGAACCGGAACCTATAAACCTCGATACATATAACCCTCTCTCCGTTCCGTCAGCGAAGCCGAAGGATAAGGAGCCTATTGTTGAAAACAAAGATATCGAGGGCAGTAATGATGATCCCACCTACACAAAAGTAGTCGATCGTCGTTGGTACGAGCGCAACAAACACATCTTCCCCGCGAGTGTATGGCAGGACTTTGATCCCGAAAAGGATTATCAGAAAGAGGTAAAGCGGGACGCAGGTGGGAATGCGTTTTTCTTTTCTTAAGCGGCATACTACTAATACCCCAATTACTCTCGCCTTTATATCTCAGAGAGGATCTGAGAATCTAGAAAGAAATGGCCATCAGCAGAAACCCGATAAAAAGACTTGTACATAATATACCTTGCTCTTCTGATCCTACCTCTGCACCCCAGAAAGACATGAGCTTTACTTGTCCCAAAAATAAATATCATAATTGGTTTTGGCCCTCTCTTCGAGGCCCTTCACCGTGCTTTTGCTCCTCGTGTCTCAATTGTTTTCAGAGTAAATACCTACTGCCCAACTTCAACAGCTTGCACATGCGAAAGCTGTAACAGCTTTACTTCAAACGGGTGGTCTCTACCTCTAAACAGCCCAAGTCATACACATACCAGGTATGTTCGCCTACCAAGCTTTTTCCTACTCCGCAATTTTGCATCCCTAGTCGAAAATGCCTCGATTTTAGGAAACTCTGTTTCCTCTCTGGGAGAACAAATAGAACGCGAGTAAGTGAAATGACAGTCAAAAAATCGAAACTTCACTTGCCACTCCACGTAGCACGCTTACAAGGCAAGGAAACACAAAACACTGAGACATCTTGGGAGCCAACCCATCGCAGTCTAGCGAGTGTAAGTTGCGAATGAGCTATGAGTATAAATTTGTGAAATGCTTTGATAATTTTCCCGAATTCGTCGTGATGAATCTCCACCACTGCAATCGGACCCTTGTGTGAAATGATGCAAGTCTCGGCGCCTAGTCGTGCGCTACAGAATCCAGAAAAGAAGCCAAACGCCAACAAGCCAGAGAGTATGTCTCATCTGGATACCAATTCGAAGAACGCCTCTATCCCCAAGCTAAAATTGACAGTAACGTATTGTCTCATCCTCTTCAATTCACCCCAATAAGTTGAGATTGTGGTTCTTGTGGTTCCGTGTCGAACCAGACGTCTTCCGTCGCTCTTCGGACTGAGGAATCTTTGAAAGGGAGGTTGGGCATGCCATGCTCGGGTTTGGAGTTGTAGTGGAGGGCTCCGTGGTAGTTGACTTGTAGTTCGGTGGGTTTACTCCATGGTCGTTCGCAGAGCAAGAATATTGTGATCAAACTATTTCAGATAACAGTGAGGAGAGTTTCATAATTTCAAATTGAAGTAACTTACACCACGACAACGGATAGGGACAGGCATCGTCGAGCCCTTCGGGTAGGACGCCAGCCTTTAGAAGAGAGTTCTCTTAACATGATGATTGTGTTTTAAGAATTTCTGAGAAATGTAGATTTGAAGTGATCAAAGGATGGTACCTATTTGGTGTAGTGTGAAAAGAAACTGGATGAACAATTGGTAAAGAGTGGTTAAGAAATGTTTATCTTGAAATGACTGTACAACCCGCGAGACCTTCCAGAAGTGCTAGCAGAAGAGATATTTGAATGGGGAGGGCCCGGCCCATACTTAAACAGCTCGAACTAATTACCACGCTTTCGGGCACAGCGTCACAATGAACGTGCACCATGGACATTGAAGACGGATTAGGACGTTCTTTCGCATAGGTAAGAAATGGGGTGATAAGATTGGTTCAACTCTGAAACTCGAATTGTTGTGGCCCCAGTTGGATAAGCTTGGATTTTCTTGGTGAAACGGCCTCAAAGGATAATTCCCCCGCGCCGTGCTCGATTGGAGGTCAGGGCGGATGAATTGTTGAGACGAAATCGACTCGCACCGGGTTGTGTGTCGGTAGTGATGGAGAACAACAGCCTTGTTTCGAGCTCGCTCCATCAAACCAAGTGGCTATTTTGAGTTCCTTCTGACTTTCCAGATGACTTCATCTCGCCGAGCGGACAGCTTGACTTCGAGCGCCTCGTTTGGGATTCAATGCCTGCGCGCAGAAAACAAAGTCCTTCTCTATCCGCATGGAGGAAGAAGATATTAGGGGAAGAGTCTTGAATGTGGAGGAAGAGTTCGAGGCAGGGCTGGAACTGCTAGTACACTGATCGCCAGCGGAGGTATCAGAAGACGCAGGGAGGACGTCTTTTTTGGGAAGAGAAAAGGCTGGGCTGGAACGACAAAAGAAGTCACCCAGATCATATCATATCCCATATCCCAACTATTTGGCGTGAGGCGGACGGACTGGGTTCTCAGGTTGATTGATCTTGAGTCTTAAGGCTACTCGTATCTCTGTCATCAGATGAAGTACAGGACTTGGTGCTGTACTTGGTGCTCCATAATGTATGTTTCCGTTTCAAGGTTGTCATGATATTTTTGGTGTTCGCACTAAACGACATCTGAAGTCCCGAGTTCCAGGATCAAGGATGAAGGGATGGCAGGGTCGGGTATGTGTACTCGTAGTCAAGTCCATCCTACGACTAGAAATGCCTTGGCATTATTTTGAGCGCGCGCGTTTAATATGTGGCGGAGAGTGTAGTTGGCAAGAATCCTTACCTAAGCGCCCTCGTAGGGCGAGGCTAGATTAAACCTCGGTTGGAATCTCGGCAACAAGGTCCAATTCCTTATCGATAAGCGTTCCCTTCGGCAATTCCCACTCCAAACCCCTCCACACCACACCCAAAGCAAATATCGCGGGCCCTGACATCCACTTCACTCCCACTTCGGCCTCACAATGAATCTGGTCGCACGCGTATGCACCCGTGCCAGCAAACTGCGCAGGCCATTGATGCCCTCCTGAATTGTGACCCCAATTGGCACAAGTGCCACCCAGCAATCCCGCAATGCCCACGGAACCCTCCCATCAAGATGCCGAAGGGCAACCCCAGGAGAGCCCCGCAGACCTCTCCTCCTCCTCCTCCGGCGCAAAGCATCTACGTATGCGAACAAACACCGCCGAAATAGACAGCACCATTATACATCCTGGCTCAGTCAAGATCAATGTCCAGGGAGCCTTCATTGTTGATCAGGACTCGCCTTCTCCCAATGGCAGGAACACTCACGGTGGGAGTCATGATACGAAAGACATCCGTTTGCCGAACCATACGGCAGTTGTTAGTCATATAGCCGTAGATGTATGTTTATCTATCCATTTTATTCACTCTTGGCTAATCAAGCCCCTTCGTAGATAGGAGGTTCCCTTGCCAAACTCGTTTACTTCTCTCGTGAACCACATTCCCGGGAGCCCGGTGGACGACTGAATTTTATGAATTTTGAAACCGACCGTATAGACGACTGCGTCGAGTTTATGAAAAAGTTGAAAACCGAGCAGCAGAAGCTCAATGGGTCTAGACCAGGGGAACTATGTGTTATGGCAACTGGTGGAGGAGCATTCAAGTTTTATGACAAAATACGAGAGGCACTAGGTTCAGACGTCCTGCGGGAGGATGAAATGGAGTGCTTGATAATTGGTACACAACCCCATAAACCAGTACAGACACCGCTCATTCGCTAATAGAGAGAAACAGGACTGGACTTCTTCATCACAGAAATACCAAGAGAAGTATTCACATACAGCGAAACAGACCCAATGCACTTCACAGATCCCCGTTCAGACATCTACCCCTACCTCCTCGTCAACATCGGCTCGGGAGTAAGCATGATTAAAGTCTCCGGCCCTCGCGAATACCAACGAGTAGGAGGAACATCCCTAGGCGGCGGAACCCTCTGGGGTCTCCTCTCCCTCCTCACCGGCGCCCGAACCTTTGACGAAATGCTGGGAAACGCTGAGCGAGGAGACAACGCCAAAGTTGACATGTTAGTAGGCGACATCTACGGAACAGACTATGGAAAAATCGGCCTAAAGAGCAGCACGATCGCCTCCTCATTCGGAAAAGTCTTCCGCATGAAACGAGAGGCCGAACAAGAAGCTGAAGATAGTGGGGGTCTGACGAATGGAGATAATGAATCTACGCCCTCCTCCCCCGAAGACGAACATAAATCTCCTCCCGACCCGCCATTTTCATCATCGGATATCTCTCGTTCCTTACTCTACGCGATCTCAAATAACATAGGACAAATTGCTTACCTCCAATCGGAGAAACATTCTCTATCAACTATTTACTTTGGGGGTTCGTTTATTAGAGGCCATCGACAGACGATGAATACCCTAAGTTACGCTATCAAATTCTGGAGTAACGGTGAGAAAAAGGCTTACTTTTTGAGACATGAGGGGTATCTTGGTGCCGTAGGCGCTTTCCTGAAGAGACAGCCTAGGAATTGGGGGAGAAGAGGGAGTTTCGAGGAGGGTGTGGGCTTGGGGACTGAGGCTAGGGCGGAGGTCAGAGCTGCTGCTTCCGGGGAAGGGATTTAGCATTAAACTCTTCTTTTGGAGGCTAGGGGATAGAAAGAAAGTTGATACATGGGTTCGAGGCTTGAACGATAACCGTATCAACCAAGAGAAAGGAAGCAGGGTTTTTCTTTTTTGCATTCCATTGGCGTAGTAGGCATTTTTCCAATTTTGATGAAAGGTCACTCACCCACTTAGGTTAGAAAGATAGATAAAAAATGAAGACATACTGGGGCCTTGGAAAGGTATGGTATTTCGAATACCCTGACTATACACGCTCATTAGTTTCTCCTTGTAATCCTCATACTTATAGCCAGAATTACTATCGGAACCCCGTCTCGTCCCATGAAGCATATTTAGTATCCTCGCTTAGGAGACGACATACCCGCCTTTCGACGTAACCAAAGTTGAAGTATATCAACGCCCATTCATAGAGTAACTCTAACACAACTCAAAACTTAGTTTGAGAGTTTAGTTATCCTAACTGAAACCAAGATAATATAACAGAATAGCTAATTCTGTGATTGGTCAGTATACAACTCCCCTCAATAAGGGGGGTTGCAGGAATTGTATGATTTCCATTTCCCTTCTGTGATAGCCCCAACAACTTCTGGAAAGAAGGCAGTAGAATCCAGATATACTCAGTTAGGAGAATTTGGGTAGGTATTCGAAAGCTTGGTCGAAAAAATGGGAGAAGTTGGGCAGCTCTTCTTGTGCCCTTACCAATGCCTCGAACAGGGACATTCGAGTAATCATTTTCACATGTCACCATGCCAAACAAATACAACAGCTCACAACAAGAAATCGTCTTGCCATATTCGTATATAACTTTCAAGAAATATTCATTGGAACACCTAGGCAGTGTTGAAAACGCCGGAGAAAGTGCCTCTATTTATGGTAAGTGCTCCCACTATGCTTGTTAATTTTCCATCGCTATAATGCAAAATACCTAAATCGTACACGTCCGTCCGAGCCAATTTGTACTGTTGATCCATCTAGACCTAATATTCTCTTCATCCAAACGTTTTATTCATGAACTGATGTGCCAACTCAACGCCCAAGAATGTCGCAGCATTAGCAGGAATAGCTCTCGCAATAGCAGGTCCAAAGCCAGGGAAAAAAGCCTTGTATCCGCCAGCTTTATACAATCCGCTGATAATACCGCCGACTGTTGGTTTTCCCTCCATGGTTTGTAGTCTGCTCTTTACTGTGTCGACTGGGAAGACTGGTATCCACATAGCTACACCTGCTGCAGCACCAGCGCATGTGATAGCTGTAAGACTCAAATCCCCGCTTACTTCTCCAGTTACTGGATCCACTGGTGTGAGTCGTCGTTTGATGTATTCATATGTTGCGAAATATGCCGCCGAACCAGGTCCATCTCTTGCCAAAGTTGCGGTCGAACCTCGGAATACTGAGCGTACTCCCCCTTCCTTGTATAATTGACGGACGACATCTACGCCGCCGCTGTATTTTGGTTTCTCGCCTGGTGCTAGAGTTTTTTGCCCTTGGACTTGTAGGAGGACCTTTACTCGCTCGAAGGGAGCGGTAATGGCTGTCATAGGGATGGCGGAGAAGAACCCGGCGGCGGAGACTTGGGCTACTGACAGTTGATTGTTTTGGACTGTAGAAAATTGGCGGACGAGGCCCTTTCCAACATCGTATCCCCAGAATGAGACGGCGACTATTCATACTACGTCAGCGACTGAACCCCGAATCAAAGCAACATTAGAACAATAAACGCACACATAGGAGTAACGCCCACCAACGGCGCGCTGACACCAGCATATAACCCCCTCCTTAACCCGTCTCTCGCAATACCCTTTCTCACCGCATCCATTGCCCCGCTGTAGACGCCCTTCTCCGAGGTCTGCAACCGGACTTTGACCAAATCAAAGGGATGTCCAACAACCACCGCGCAAACCCCTCCAAAGCCTCCAGCTGCCAAACTCCTCAGTCCCTGAAGGGACTTTTGCCCGGCAACCTTTGCATCTTCCTTCAATTCGACCTTGGACTCAGGGACGTGCGGCAGCTTCTCCGCGATGGTGGGAGGGAGCGCATTGAGCTTCTGATTTATCTTCGCGCCTGGGGAGGAACCGGGGGAAGACATAACGACGACGTGGGAGAAGGAGAAGAGAACAGCACAAATCAACTGAAAATCTCTGAAAAGATTGCTTTTCGTAGTTGGAGGAGGAATGTGTGGTGTTTTGGCTCGTGGCTACTTGAACCGCACTCACCGGGTCCCGCGCACAAGCGGAAAGAGCTGTGCCCTGCTGAACCGAGGCTCGGAGGCTGTCGGCTTTTCTCCGGCGTCCCACTCTGTGCGCACCTATATAGGTACTAGAAGCGGCCACGATAACTTCTCTCTCTTGAGGTCACTTGCTCGAGGATTGAGATTACATATCTTAATTTATACAAAGAGCAGTTTACTAAGCTTAGTAATATGTATATAGTTTATGCTAACGGCGGTAATACTGCCTAAACTTAAGGAAATTATAGCACAAGAAGTGGTTTTCTATATATATCACAAAGCAGTAAGTTTATAAGTTAGTACGTAATTAAATCAATATATAAATCAAAATCAAAATCTTTTGCTTACACGATTAGATTCACGAGCATGTTTCTTCGTAATAGGGATGTTATAGATATAGATAGACTGTTGAGAGCAAGAGACCAAACTAGTTGACCCAAAACGATAAGAGCGTAGGACTAAGTTCACATAAAGTAAAGAGCTCGTAATAAACTCATCTATTCCATATCCCTGTCATCTATTCTGCAAAACCCCCATGAACCCCGAAAGCGATGCCTAAGCACCTGTAGCTGGAAAAGGAAACAGCCATGTACGCACGTATCAACGGATGCAAGCGAGAACAAAAGGGGGAATCCCAAAGCCACCTATAAGCGTATGCAAGCAAGTATGACGCCTAGAAAGAAAATCCCTCAAAATTCCCAAAAAAACAAGAAAGGTCGCTAAAACCAGAACGCCATCCACCCTCCGAAAACACCCCTTCATGATCGAACACGTCCCATGGTACCACACACACAATCGATAAGGGAATCTTGTCACGAGGCGTTTGACTTGCAAGCATTCTGCTCAATTTGCTTCCGCATAGCTTCCAGCGCAGCCAGCTTTACCTCCTCCTCAGGCCCACTAACATCCACCTCAATAACATCCCACTCATCGTCTTGCCTTCTCTCCAAGGTCTTAAACTGACTCTCAAGCAACCTCGGATCAAAAAAGTGATTCGTCGTCCTCGCTCTCTCGGAAATCCTACCCTGCAAAACCTCAAAAGGAGCGTGAAGAAGGACGATGTGAACATCGACATCGGGTTGAAAGTACGCAGCGATTCGCATGACATCGCGATATCGTCTTCGTAGGGCGGAGCAGGTAATTACTACACCGGTGTTTTTCCTGTTGATGGCATCTATGGACACGGTGCGGAGATTTTCGAGCCAGTCCCAGCGGTCACCGTCTGTGAGAGCGATGCCTTGATTCATCTTCTCTTTATTTTCTTTGGAGTGGAACTGTGATGTTTAGTACGTATAGTATAGTGATGGTGGGACTACTCTTACATCGTCGCCTTCAATATATGTGAGGTTCAGTTTCTCAGCCACGTATTGAGCGATGGTGGTTTTGCCACAGGCGGCGGTTCCACCAACCATGTAGATATGGTGTTTCTCAGCGGGCTTATCAGATTTATTCGTCGTTCCCTTGGTGAGAGTGCTGGGTTCTGAGGTGGGAGTTGTGAGATGGTCGGGATTAGCCGGGGCTTGTTGAGGCATTGGCGCTTGGCTGCTCTGAACGGCAATCATCTTTCTGGGTTGAGGGGATGCAGGTGGTAAGTGAAGTTTAAGTGATGGATGAGTTGTTTAGGTTGCTTGAGGCAAGAGGTCCTAACAACCTTGAAGGGTCGAGGCGAGCGCAGGTCAGGGGAGGAAAAAGGGGGGGGTTTCTTATACACCTCAGGTCAGTAAGATCTCAGAGGGTCGCTACGTCATTGAGGTGCGTATGGAGTAGTACAAGGTCCTTCAGTGAATAATGAGTCAAGTGAGTGAGGTTTGTTGCTCAAGTCAGACAATGGAAACAATGGAAATCTTTGCAGCCTCACAATGCTTTTTCCTAGGGGTGTCTGGCTCTTATAAATCTCGGGAGTTAAGAAATTCACATACCCCTGCCCCCATTGAATGGAAGGGACGGGCGGCTGCCCCACAAGGAACTGAACTGCAGTGGGCTGCACTGTCTGACCCCCGGGGCCGGATCTCAGCGCATGATGACCAGGTTCTCCAATGCAAACTGGGTCCAATTCCAGCCCAGCGACGAATTGAACCTGGAAGAGGCGAACGGCATGCCGCGGCCGGGATATTTGGCAAGGTAGGCAGGGGTTCACCGAGTGGGTTATATTCGCATATAACTTTTGCCTATGATCAAGCGAAGGGAAAGGGGAAGAGGAAGAATATTTGTCTCTGAAGTCGAATCCGGGAGAGATGGAACGGCAGATTAGTGAGAGTCAACTCCTTGGGTGTTGAGTAAAATGACTCTACAACTAACTCCATGCGAAAAGAGACATTTGACGGCTTGATTCAACCAAAAAGATGACTGTCTGCTCAACCATCGACCTCCGCTTGCCATCAGAGCGAAGGCGGCCCGTGGTTGCGGTGCCCAACTAAATTTACTCCTACAATCTAAGTATGGAACGGAGCAGAAAATCGAAATTCCTCTTTCTCGTAAAGCCATTCGGGGAGCCGGGATCTTGGTCAGCTGGCCAGTGAGACTATTTTCAACTGGTTGTCCAATTGCGAAAAGACAACCTGAAGGCGGTGGGTGACCGGGAGCGATATATGCAAAGGCTAGACTGCGAAGAGGGGATACGGAGGAAGATACATGCTACTCTGCCAGCTGTGTATGCAGGAAGTCGGATTGTATAATCGAGTACTTCTATCGTCCAAAGTATCAAACGTGAGCAAGGGGTAGTCAAGTGGGGGAAGGGCAACAAGGAAGCGAAGTTTCCAATTTCCCCATCTTTCGTTCCCAAACTCGTGGTCGACATGCCGGATCTCCTTGATTGCAGCTGTTTTGTCGGCATTTTCAAGATCCTCCGAAGGCCATCATATCATCCCAGCTTTTGCGCCGCGCTGGTGTCTGCCTTTGGGTTGTGCGAAAGAAGGCACGACGTGGGGGTCCGAAGGTGCACATCTCTCTGTCGAAGCACTCCACTTCCATTAGCCGGAAGGCTACCGGCTCGTCTCCTATTTGTTGTAGGAACGCGGGCTTTGAAGGCAACCCATAACTCACACCGCTCCTCTTGAAGTGGTTTTCAACAAATGAACAAATCGCGTGAAAGTGCAATCCGAGAACTCCTTCGCCTTCTCCTCAAATGCCGACACATGTGGATTGAGAACTGCATCGCGGAGAGGCAAGGGTGCTTTGCCGGTTGAGGGTTCGGTTATAAATGACTTGGGCAAATAGATCTGCAATTCGCAGTCAAAAAGACCAGCAGAGACGAAAACCGGACATTTCGTTTTGATCTCACTAACCCCAACTTGGATAACGCGTTGGATATTGCAAGCCTTAAAAACATTGTCAGAATCATATAATAGTAGGAACAGTCTGGACTTCTTTAGGCAACTGGTGTTCTTGTTTCGTTTTGAAACATTTTAAAATCCCGAAATTAGACCATGGTAATTTAAAGTTGAAGAATGTCCTCAAATATATAACGTTACGAAATTCGATAGAAATGTCAAATGAACATCTATGCCTACATATCGTAATGCACCGGTTGCCTTATCAGTAAGGATAAATCAACAGAAGTAACCCCGACAAGCGAACCAACCCCACCAATTCCCCACAGGGTGGGGCCACAAACTGAATTTTGTTAATGTCTACAAATAGCTAACATTCGTCCATCAAATGCGCCTATCAGCGCCCGCTTGGCTGTATGTTTTCCCTCACCTGAATTTGTACACCGAACCCAAGCTAATATCTATACAGTAGTGGTACAGCGTCTCACTCGTATAATACGCAAATGAGAAGACCCTCGGTTCGATTCCGAGAGTGGGCATCGACCATATATAAAATCTTTTTGCCAAATCAGTTTACTCTTTTTTTTTGGTTTATTAGATGGAATTTTTTTTAGCGACTAGGAGTTATTATAAGGAGCGAATCAACAGCGTCTTGTTACCCAGATTAAATCATTATTGTGCTAGTCTTCCTTCCAAATTTGTCCTAGAACTCATCATCGCTATACCGTTATATTATTCTTCTGAAAACAGGGTGGTAATCTACAACACTTTTTGACTTTGAATAGCTGATGAGCTTGCGGGATCAACCTCATTTTCAAAATCCATACCTACGATAGCTGGGCTCTACTACTACTATATCACTAAAAAAATTACATTTCTTCTTCACCTAAGTTCCTAGAATACTATCCTTTGTAGCTATGAATGCGACATCGATCGTGACACCGACCTCCAGAGCACATCAACTACAGTACATTAACAACCTCATTCCTTGGTCGAATGATCATGTTTCAAGCAACTCTAATTATACATATACATATTCCCCTCTCGGCTAGAATTCGCTTGCCTTTTCTCGTCATAGTTTTAGCCACCTCCTCGCCCACCTATCTCCGTCTTCCTCAAAATGCTTCTCTTCTCCTCATTTCGGCATTCTCCATCCCTCTCTATACTTTCATCACAAGCGAGCTCATTTCACCATTTACTAACAGAATCAAGCATCATAGCTATTAGCAGGTAATCTGTTCTCCGACTTTTCGACTCCGATTCCCTCTATGATGGTATTAAATGAAAGCTACGAGTACGCGGAGATAAACTACCCCACAACTTCAGTGTATTCGTCCTTCAGCTTTCTTCTGATAAAACAACCATCGTCCAAGGTAGCCTGACTTGTTAAAACTGGGGTTCGCAAATATTCGTACAACCCCCTTTTTAGACCAAAGATCACTTTGAGAAACGCGGCTTATTTCAACCTTTTTAGGAGTAAAGAGTATCTAGGATTTATAGGCTGAATAATCTCGGGTATTTAAATAGTACTTGTTTGAGATTTCTGTACTCAATGAGTACTAAGGGTTAAGTTATAAGGTAGCAAAAGTATAAAGAGTTAGGAAACAACGGATTACACCAAAAATAGGCGAATTTTATTTTAGTACTTTCCAACTGCCTCCAGTTTTATTGTACATTCAAGTAGAACTTCTTGGTTTTGAATGTAAGGCTGAGACTATAAAATGTAAACCTCTAGAGGTCTAAGTAAAGACTTGAAAAAATAATCCAACATCCTTTTATAGTTACTTTTTGAAAAGGTGACATTTGGTGTAGAAAGGAGGTCTTACTGGTATTTGCAACCCCCCTCCCCTATAATATGAGCACTTAAAGAATTTGATACCGATCTCCTAGATTATTACACTGCCATGTCATATATCTGGGATAACTCAAATGACTAATGGCGAATCGAAATCGATTGGTTGTATGTATAATTACCACTTTGCTAAACTCAGCACTACAGCATATTCGTTACACTAAAAGGCTATGGATAGTCCAGGCTAAAAGTGTATCAATTAAATGGACCTTAGGGAAAAGAGTGCCCATGTCCGCAAAAGGGATTAATTTATGCAACCGCCAGAGACACCTTTATTCATCTTGGGGAAGGAGACAGAGCCGAAGTCGCCATTCAAGGACTAGCTCAAGTCACCCCCCAGCGTCATCGTCGCGAGAGGCAGTTTTATGTCGTGAGCCCCTCAGTTGAAGATGACTTAGACAGCGAAATGATAAGTGACTCGGAGGATGAAGATTGTTTTCATCGTTATACGGCTTGATAAATGCTACAAGGTATGTTTTGGAAACTCTATAATTTACTAGAGTTTAGGTACCGGCAAATCCTTGGATTTAAATTGGCTTCAGTCGGATGAAGTGGAAATTACCTTGCTAGATTTTGATGTCGGAGTCCTCTGACTTACAGCCCGTGTTGATTGATATTAAATTTTCAGATGATTTACAGAGCTGCCTTCCAAATTTGGGTCCAAAAAGGATGCCCAAGGAGAAGAGGTGAGAGACCATGATCACTTGCTCGATATCTTCAATAGGTGAGGGTGTAGGTAAGTTAGGTATATTAAGGGCGAGTCTGAAGGACTTTCTCACTTTCTTCAAGTGATTACTGTAAAACCATTCCAGAGGTGCACATGAATGTCACTTTGTGTTTGATGCTCCAACGTATGGACGGACTCAGTATTCTCTCTCAGGTGGAAAATCTGAGTCCTTCGTATGAACGTTACAAACTACCCTCCTAGCTACCAGATTAGACGTCCAGAGATTTTATACCAGATGTGTCATTATCAATTAACTTGGCCAAATTTGCTTATCCTCCTAGCGGCACTCACCTATCCTTCGTATACGCCACTAGATACATAACTTCACCCAATAAAGCCATCCGAAAAATAATTAGCTGAGTAGTATGCAGGACCTCTATCCTAGAAGTATAAAATGTAGGATGATCCTCAGTGTATAAAAGCGACGGAACAGTTGGAAAAGTCGAATTTCGGGCCAAGATGAGAAGATTCTGCGTGCCTAGGAAATAAGCGCCGCTAATATCGCACCGCCTATGCAAAGAGCATAAAGAGACCATACCCTACTTTACCTCTTGAGTGGTATGCTAGGAAATTACAAGTTAGAGTATTTTTGGAAGAGAAAGATGGCACATCTCGCAGACAAGAGAACATCATTAGTTCCTACATATGCGGCCCTTGGAGACCTTATATAGATTCGGCTACAGTAAATGATACGATATCCGACATACGAAAAACCTTGGAAGGAGTGGGTTCACTACAAGTCCACAAACACATGAAAAATCTGGATAGAGAAATGCTGAATTTTGTTTCTGGTAAACGACACGAGGCCTGGGAGGAGGTGTAATGGGAAGGTAGCGGAGACAAATCGAACAAGAACTCCCGACGATCATGCTCCTGCGATATGAATCAAGTTGGTCACTGAAATTTTGTAGGAGAACGTGTTTTTGATCTATAGGGGGTAGAAATGCTAACCTCGAAACCAGAAGCTTTCGCGATTCATTAGGGGAATTACTGTATACATAAAACTGTAGACCTTACAGCTGGCATAGAATCTACAAGTGAATGACCGATGAAATGTAGAATCGTGGGAAAAAAATCAAAACTGGGCTTGGAATTGTAAATGCGAAGGTAATAATGTAACGAAATAGTCGACAATAATCCTCAAGGCCGCAATTCCATACAAAATAACAAGAGATTTCGTAGGAGCGGGCATAGAAAAACAATGATAACATTATAGAGTAGACTTCTAGGTATGGTTCTGCCCTAACAAGAGAGGCTACGATTTACAAAGCAGGATCTAAAAGGAACATCTACACATCCAATTATTACTGCGTGAGGCTTATAACATAAACCTCGTCGTTACAGTGTAACAACTTAAGACAAACTCATGCCATTGAACGATAATTTCGAAATAGCTATGCTGTTATGGTGGTAATCACTTAACCTAGTACTGGGTGTCAGTGGGTGAGACCTAAGGACCCGATCTCCACATGCACCACGAGAAGACATATGAGAAAAAAGCTAAATGGAGCCGGCAATGCAGTTCCGCAAAATACGTACACCTCATACGACCCCACCTAAAGCGATTGATAAATGATTTCCATGAACTGATGGTGGATAAGTGGTAGGTAGTGAAAGGAAAATGACACAAGGAAATCATACCACACACCGACATCCCGCAATCCAACTGAATATCAACCTGTACCCATAGCAGAACCCAAAGAAGACTTGAAATCAATCCCTTTTCCAAAAGAAGACACCCCGGCAGAAGAAAATGTTGTCGGGAAAACTCAAGAACATCACACCACTCACCGCCATCCTGCAGCCCTATCATTCACCAGCGGAACCCAACACCGTCACCTTTTGGAATCACCACAGATTTACTAAGAGCTTTCTAATAATGCAAATGACAAAAGGAAGACAGAAAGCCTTGAAGCCTTGAAGCCATGAAGCCATGAAGCCACGAAATCAAAAGTGAGACCTCGAGATCGGTCAGAAAAGAGGTGTGATAGTGTCTATATGACTGCAGTACTCCGCACTAGTAGAGAAGGGATGCCGGAAAGAAGACACATGTACCACTCAATGGATAGCGAGATACCTAGAAAGGTGCACTCCCCCTGCTCCGTAAACAGCCTCGACGCGGGGGAAAATTGTGTTTTTGGATTTCTCCAGACTTCGAAAGGGAGATGTGATCCGTACTTACAGATCTCGGTTCGTACCAAGAGAAAAGAGGCACACATCTCCAACCACTGAAAACAATAAAGAGCAAAACGAACCTCACACCCGGCTCCCCTCACCTATTTTCCCCGTCTTCCCCCCGTCTGCGGCGTAACCGTCACAATATAATAAAAGTGGGGTGTTGTCACACGTGGAGGAACAATGATTAGGTTTTAAAAAGCCCGACTCGACAGAGCAGAGTAGGATTTCAAAACCGGAAAGGGTCCGCGGTCTGTCCTCGATCAAAACTTGTGGGAGAGGATGGGGGATGATTCAGATGACGCAAAAACTAGGGGTTCTTGTAGTAGAGAAGAAGGCGGAAGGAGATGTCAGATACTCCGTACTCAAGTACGGAGAGAAAATCTGGATGTGTAAAAGCACAGAACAAACTGCGGGGTCCCCTCCACAGTGACGTACTCAACCTGCGAATCCTCATCGGCCAATTCAACAAAATCCCATCGTGAAATAATGGGGTTAATAATGGGTTTAATGGGCAATTTCGTCATCTCCAATTTTCCCCTTTCCAGTCTCTCAGCATCTTGTGGAAAAGGCGCTTCTTGGTACCGAAGAAAATGAGCGCTTTGCAAATCCCTGCAGAGGTGCGTGCGCACTTTTAGAGACTTTGGTTACTTTGGTACCGAGGATTTTTGGCCAGTAAAAACTTGGAAGGGGGTTGGTATACTTGGGAATTGGTAATAGGAGGGTGATGATATTGCAGTTGTCAGCGGCACGGGGATTTGATTTAATGTGATAACGTCTTTTTTGGGGATTTAGGAAGGTGTACTAGGTGTTTGTTCTAGACCTGCTCTTTTGAGTATAAGTGGAAGATGTGTAAACCGGTTCCGTGGGCTGATAGATTAATTGTTACTTCGTAAGTATATATTAAACTACAACGTAGGCTAGGTTCCGTAGCTCAAACCGGCGCGGCCGAGGTACATTGACAAGCTAAAAGATGTACGACGTGAGATGGAAAACTTGTGAACTCTCTCCAGCTTATCGTCAGGGAAGAGAGCTTGATGCACGCAGGGTCAAGAGTGGGGTTCATGTGTGAGAATATATGAAGGCGTTGGTAGATTCAAGTACAAGTATCACGGGGAACGAGGTTGTGTTGATGAGATGGGAATCTTGTGACTGTCTTTGGGGACCCCCTCCACCGGGTATCTAGGTACCTTGGTACAGAGATATCGGGTGTTCAGTTCATCTCTGTATGACAGAAAGGAAGGCGATATCTTTGTCTTGTGCTGCATCACATCGCTACCGATATGGATAAATCGAATACCTGGTAGTGCCTCGGTAGTTTTCTAAACAAACAAGCTGTGTACAAATCTTGTTGTAGGCATATGAGTAACTTTAACTTTAAAGCTGCTTGGCAACATTCTCAAACATGTTTTTCCTCGTCAACTGAGGGCGAACCATCTCATTATATAGCTCTCGCCGGAGAATAACAGATGATTAAGCGAGCTCCTGCTCCCCTGGTATGGTGTTTGAGGTGTGACCGTGATGATGCCGGAACCTGGAGAAGAGAAGGCAATTGCAAGTGGTTTGACAAAGACGAATCTTGAAAATTTGGCTGCCCGGCGAGAATCATTTTTCCAATCCAGACCCCTCTTTTTTACTTTTCGAGATTGTGTTGCAATTATTTCGAGACAACACCACGGCTATCCCCATCTCCCCTATCCTCAGAATATTGATTTTAGACTTCCTTCTCCGAATCCCCTCCTGGCACAACAGCGAGCACGGCGCAATTGCCATCGCTGACTTCCACTTCGCACGCCAGTCTGTGCCACAACCGCCACCGGATTTCCCATCATCGAGCAGCATCTCAACACGTTTTCCACTCCTCGAGAGATTCGCGAAATGAGGCAAGCTGAAGCTGACGGGTGCACGAGGGGCAGAGCGCCATCCACCCATCAGCACAGCACAGCACATAATTTACTTGGGGTTACCCTCACCTGCAGTAGTCAGAAACATCTGATTCTGATTGCAATTGAGAAGGGCACTGCACCGTAATCTATAGTGTAATCTGTATACAACATTAAAGAGAGACTAGGTTTCGGGAAGAGCGTGAGGTGGCCAAGCTGAAGGCACTTGTCTCGTGTGTTGTTGTTGTTGCTGCTTGCTTGCTGCTGCTTGCGTGAGACCATTCAGGTTTTCTCTGTTGTAGAGCCCCCTGCATGCAAATGCAAATGCCATGTCCAGTTCTTCCTTCTCTAGAATCTCTTCTCCCCCACGCCGACGGAGGTACTCGAGTATCACGCCACCCGAAAAGCCGGAAAGTCCTCTGGGCAAGTGCCACCACGCAAAGCACGGAGTGAGCGAGAAAAAAACAAATCCTCAGCCAAGTGGTCTGGATGACTCGGATGAGAGGATACCTCTATCAAACAAGAAGAGGAAAAGTATATCCTCTCATTTGCCCAATCTGGAATAGGAAAGCCCGAAAGAGATAGAGTAGATTAGACTTTGGCGCGTCTATAGCTTAGCTTAAGCCTCGTCCTTGTCCTTGTCCTTGTCTCGATTGGAGTTGGCGCAGCTTTCTCGCTTTCTCGCTTTCTCGCCCTTCACTTCTCGGCGGCTCTTTGTCTCCATGCAGATGTGAATGGAAGCTGAGCGGGACCCCCATGCTCGCTCGTTTTCAAATACTGATCGCTGATTTGAAGATGAGAGGGTGTTGTATGTGAGGTGTTGTGCCCTCCCTGACCTGGCTTCCAGGTTTCTCGCTCATCAACAAACACCACGCCTGCTTCCGTCCTCTTGCTCCTCCTGCACGCCATCTGCATACTACTACCTCCGTCCCCTCCCCTACCTACTCTACTCCCTCCTACCCTACCCTTCCTCCTCTTTTCCTTGGCCGCCGTCCTTCTCTTCTCTGTCCTACCAACATCTAAAACTTCCATCATTCCCAATCCTCCTCCTCCATCCTACACCCTCACTCTCACCCTCCACCTCACCTCTCGACCAAACTCCAACCATCCTCGCCTCACCCAACCGACTTACCCACTCGAGAAGTGGTGAAAGTGCTGCTTCACCAACCAAAAAAAAGATTCCGCGCCCCTCCAGGTGCTAAAAACCAAGATTCCGATCATCCCTACCTCTCCGTAACCCACCAATTCCCACTCAACTGGCCTCCACTCTCGCGACGATACTTCTACCTAGATAATTCCCCACTACAAATGACCTGCACATTGCTTACGACATATCCTCTTCCGCTCGCGCTTCTCCCTCCCCCAAAACTCTCCCGCCCGACTCGCCACGGAGCCATTCCTGTCTCCCAAAACTCAATTCAACTATACTACCGTCTTTAGGACGTTCCACCATCGCGGTTCGGTGAACCTTCTGCAAGACTTCAACATCGACTAAAGGCGGAATTGGGGTCTGGGAACGGTCAAACTGCGGCCTCAAGCAACTAAGCGCGCCTCCAAACTTCGCCGGCGCGCACCAAAGTGACGATCGAGTGTAGCAGTGCCTCACTACAATCACCACCTATTATTCACGCTACCTCGTCACGGAATCAAAGCCCTCAATCTCCACTCACTAGTTTGACTCGGCCCGTCTCATAAATACCTTCATCATGATGGCCGACCTCCCACGACGGAAGCCCATGCCACCGGGGTATCAAGCCTCCCCTCTCCAAAATCCCAACATGTACGGACACAGTCGCACGAGAACCACTTCGTCCAACGTATTCCCTACCAATTCTCACACACAGCAACCTCAACAACTTTACCCAAACCACATGCAGGTTCACGCTTACACCTCCCGCCGAACGCCTTCCACGAACACATTTTCTACCACCGCCAGTAGTGGCAATGGGCCTGTTCCCAACCGACAGGCCTCTCAGGACCTTCAGCGATCGACTTCCTCAAGATCTGGATCCTCTCCGCAGCCCAGTAGTTATGTGGCTCTGATGCGGAAACAAAAGGCTACTGTGTGGTGCGATCGAGCTCAGCAGGAAAATCCACAGGTGCTAGCCGCGCAACGTCATGCTAAGATGAAGGCCTCGAAAGAAGTCAGTGGAGCACAACCACAACGGTTATCCTCTGCCAGCGGATCCGGCAGCCTCGCGGGCAGTAATCGAGTCACGGCAAAGATTCGACATCACGGAAAGGCGGGGTTGGTGGGTTATAGTCCTGGTGATTTGGTTGGCGGCGTGGGAGGCGTGCCTATGCGTCTCAGTGCTAGTGAGGTGGAAGGAGGGGACAGCGATGATGATGGGGATTCTATGAACCAAGGTGGGCAATATCACCACAGATCCGGCAGTGGGAGGAGTAGTGTGGGGAGCGGACGGAGCGGACGAAGGGGTCTTACATATCGAGTCTCCGGAGCTAGTTCTACGACTGGGAAATGGAGTTCTGGGAATACACCACCCGGGGAACGGGAACGACAAGGCTCAATTGGCACACTCACGGATGTCAATGAGACTCCCATGCCAGGGCCACATCAACAACGTACCCACGATTATTTCGGCGGCAATAACGGTGGTGATGGGACGAGAAGTGCAGGAAGTGGAAGCAGTGGCGAGCGAAACGATAGTGTAGCCGAACTGAATAGTCCTGATGCTGCGAGATTGGCTAGCAATAGTCTCCTCAAATCTACCGTGACCCGAGAAAAGAGCGTCCGGAATCCAGACGAGCTCCGAAGACGAGGAAGTGTCGATGAACGAACCATGACGATGAGTGCGGGTCGATTGTACATTGCAAACCCAGACGCCGATAGTGATTAAAAAGAAGAACAAAAGGGGATGAGCGACAGACAAAAATGATAAACTTTGGGAGTGGAGGATATACCCCGTGGGCAAAGGAGAAAGTTTTCAATGGTGATGGGGACGGACACTATAAAGTAGTTTTTTCTCTCTCTCGTTGTCTCATCATACATGCATTTTAAGGGCGTTATTCGGGTCTGGATATATGGGAGTTTTTTCGTCTTTTATATAGCCTATTCTGCGGTGTTACTGACTGGGTTTTTTGTTTTTTGGGCTGGCTCCGAGGATTGCAGAATCGACGGATTTTGTGGACTTTGACCATGTGTATACCTTTTTTCCTTGGTCTCTTTTCTTCAGTTTGGCTTCGGAGTGAAGGGAGGGGTTTGTTGATAGCGAGGCATCCTAGAGATGATCGTGTTCCCTCGTTTCTTTTTGGTTTTGTTTATTGCACCGGCATTTGCATGGTTTAAGTGAGTGAGGGGTAGTTACTAGTTATACCTGAGATACCCTCGTACTGCAAGGGTTAGAGATAATAATTGAAGATGGCGAGCTTACAGCATTGATAGTCCATGTTATGATTGAGTGAAAGTCATTGTGATCGGGAGCAGAAGTGGAAATAGAATATCGAAAAAGTGAAATTGAAGAGAATAAGGAGCACCTAGTTAACCTGAACTAAACAGTACAATTAGTACAGCTAATCAAATATATCGAAAGTAAATTTGTCTGGGAAATCATAGTTAGAATCTATCTAGGTAGCTATATGCTTAATTATATATGCTAAAGACGAATAAAGTGAGAAATAGCAATCTATATAAAAAGGTCTTTCAAATAATAATAAAAGTCTTCTAGAGCATATATCTTATAGATGTTTAAACTTCTAGATTTTATTATTTAATTCTACTATACTCTATATTAATATTACCGAGAGAGAGTAGATAAAAACTTTATATACTAAGTAGATTTAAAAGTAGATAGAAAGCTAGCTATTTTTTAGTTCTCTTTGAGCGAGTAAATGTAATGGAAGCTATAATAAAAAAGAGCTACTAAGAGAGAGTCTATAATATATCTATATAATTTATATTAACTACTACTAGCTTTATATATACTTAACTTTTTTCTAAACTTTCTATCACTATTATATCTTATCTATATAAGTTAAAGGAAGTGTAGTTCTACTCTACTATTAAAAGTAGCGTATGTATGTTAATACTAGTTGATTTATCGAGAACTTTATTTATAAGCTACTAAAGTCATAAAACCTCTATTCTATATTATATATTTAGACTTCCTTCTCCAGCCTAGAGCCGAGGTTGACCATAGTACGCTAACACGGACGAAAAGCGAGGAGAATGAAAACACAGACCCCAAAATCACTACAAGCGAATAAGCGAATTCTAGGTTAACAAACTCATTCTGATAAACTTTTGAAACGTACTTTACGGCATTATATCAATATCTCAAATCCACAAATAAATTTCAAAATCCTCGCTTGTTTGCAATTGACTACAACGGCTAGTATTTGACCCTTTTCTGTTTTTTTTAACACCATCTAATCGTTATCAACAAACTACCTCTTACACCACTCCCTTGGACAGACAGACAACATTCGAGCCATCAAAGTCTTAATTTCTTCACTAATAACCTTTGGAATCTGTATCATGACATAAGAGGCATGACTTGTAACATAGATAATGTTTCACAAGGAAGAGCGAGAGAGAGAGAGAGAGAGAGAGAGAGAGCGAGAGCGAAGAAAAAGACCGAATATTCTCTCAAGTTGAAAAATAGTATAAGAAGTTAGTGAAGGAGTCTCCCTGGTTAGGAACCAAGGCGTGTCGTTGAAGCTGTCGTAAAGCAGAGCTTCTTTCTCCTTACTGAATCCCCAAATCTCTCAGAGTTTAGATATATCGTATCCATCTTCCACGTAATACTCAATTGATTTTGGATTTTGATTACCCTAGAGCGTCTAACATCATATGACTTACCGGGACAATTACGTAAAGTTATGTAGTCGTGAAAGACGGAAATTCTGAAGTTTCAGAGCTGCCCCTTACAACTCTTAGAAAATGACCGGAAGAGCTAGATATCAATAGAGAACGAGGAAAAATATCTCCACATATTCCCACCCTCGTTATACTAGAGATATCAAGGAATTTTCAATTCTCTTACAGATAACCAGTCGTAGGATATCAAATCTGGAACCAATTTACATTCCAGCCCCTCGTCACCTTTAGCTCGAACAGAAATCATAGGAGTGTCCACTTACTACTCTCGCTCATCACGATACAATCTCCTCTCTAAAATAAATCTCCCCACACCCTCCGGGACTAGCTTTCCTAGTCTCTCCTCGTCCCCCACGTTCGCAGCTTCCCTGACTTTCGTACTGCTGATGACCTCCTCCCCCTCCTCCCGCCCATCGACCATAACTATTCTCCGCTCCCCAACCCATTCCCTCTTCCCCCCAACCTCTTCGAGACTTCCCTCCTCCCCCTCACCCACCGTGGCCATTCCACCCTCAACAAGCAGTGCCCCCTCCCCAATCCCCCGCAGAAACCCGTCTTGCATCTCCTTGTTCCCCCAAGAATCATCCGTTCGATGAGTAATTTCCGCCCGATGCCTCTCTAAAAAAGGCACCAAGGAATCCAATTTATGATTCGGAGGATAATACCTAGGACTCAGCAACCTCGTAAGAGTATCATAGCCAATTAGATGGACTTGTTCCATTCCATTCCCTTCCACAGTTTTGTATTCCGACTCTGCCTCGATGGCTTTTGATTTATCCACGAAATAAGGGTATTTCGTGACTCCAATATCGACTCCAAACCCCTCTCCTCTCGGACCTAGTTGTGCAAGGACTTCCCACCCGAAAACCTCCATCATCACTAACCTCTCCTCGAAAGATGCCGGTTTGGGCGCTTTATCTGCATTCTGTGTTGCGAGGAGGAGCAAGAGACGTGCGGGGTGAGAATTACGTCTGAGGGAGGAGAGGGCTATTCGGAGATGCGCGAGGGTTGGAGGGTTGAAAGAGGAATCGAGGACATGGAGGGTTGAGTGTGTTGTTATTGGGGCTTTGGAGGAGTGTTTCTGCGAGAGGGAACTGAGGATTCGGAAGGTGGAAGGGGAGGAGATGAATGAGGTTAGAAGTTGGCGGTAGGGAGCAATTCTGGAGGTCATTTCGGGGACGGTAATGACTTCAAAGGGGAGGTTTGTCATGGTCAGGGCATTTGATTGTTTGGTGGTAAGACTGAGAAGAAGTGGCGTGTTGATTGATTGGGAGGGTTGAGGCTGGAGGTCGTCAATCCAAGAACCCCAATCGGATCCCCCACCCCCGCACGAGGCTCTCATGCAAGGCTACTACCTAAATCCTAGGGTCAAACCCCCTGACAGTGTTGACGACATGACTTTGTGTTCACCAGAAATACTACAACAAGGTCTGGATATCCCCATTCAACGTTTCGACCATCTAACATCGACGAAAGATGGTGTTGGTTCAGAATTGGCTTCCCCCCTCTAAGGAGAATTACGAACTCGTAGTCTGGGGTTTCCAATTCTTCCCTCTAGTGAGTACCATCCACCCGTGCCACAAGAAAATACCTCACTAACCAAGAACAATAGATAACCGTAACTCAATGGGTGAGTACCTGGTATCCCGCAGGAAAAACGTCTGTCAATAGCAGATTCAACATCCCCGGAAAGATAGCATGGATCACAATGGAAGTCCCCGGTTTCCTGACACTCTTATACGTCATGAACACTCTCCCAAAAGAACTCGGAATCAAAGAATTGCCATGGGAGAACATCATCATGGGTTCCCTATTCGTGAGTCCCCTACCTCTCTCACTCCCCCTCCTTAATTTAAATCCAATTGCTAACCAGTATAGGTAATCCACTACCTCTACCGAGCAATCCTCTGTCCCATCCTCAACCCCTCCATGTCACCTATCCACTTCCTAACCTGGACCTTTGCAATAATGTTCCAACTCGCAAACGGCCTCTCAATCGGTGGATACCTTTCCGGCTACGGGCCCACCACCCGCTCAGATTGGCACACAAACGCAACATCCTACAAACCAGCCGCAATAATGGAACTCGGCTTCATGATCTGGGCTCTTGGCTTGATAGGAAACATCTTCCACGACGACGAATTACGGGAAATTCGTCGGGCTGCACAGAGAAACCTAGATAAGAAGCTGGCCGAGGCAGGTGACGATAAGGCGAAGAAAAGGGGAGTTCATAAGGTGTATATGATTCCCAAAAACGGACTCTTCTGGTGGATTTTCTTCCCCCATTATTTGTGTGAATGGATCGAGTGGGGTGGGTATTGGATGATGGCTGGGTGGGGGGCGACACCTATGAGGACTTTCTTGGTAAATGAGGTTACTACTATGTTGCCGAGGGCTATTTCGGGGAAGAAGTGGTATATTGGACGGTTCGGGGAGGAGAAGGTTGCCGGGAGGAAGGCGATCATTCCGGGTTTACTTTAGTTGGAATGACGGGTGTTGGGAGAGCCTGGGTGGAAATTAGGCCCTAGCTTTGGTGTTTCTTTGAAATAACAGCAATGAACTTTCAAGGAGGTTTGAGCATGCCTTCTTAGACTCTAAGGACGAGCAGCTGTTTGGAATGGCAGAAATTTTTGAGAAGTCGGTGCATCTGTGCATAAGCCTTGACTTTGGAGTATTGCTTGGACTAGATTCACAGTGCTGGAGATCGTTATAAACCCTCCTCTTTCTGTAATTGATTTCATTGCGCAATAACTGGCATCTTGTAGTTGAATTTAATCCATTCCATAAAATTCAGAGCAAGTAAGAAAATGGGATGGAATAATGGTAATTGCTACCCTCTTTGTGGCCCTTCATCCATCAATGAAAATAAATAAAAATAAACGACAATGGGTTGCGAAAATAAAGGGGATTCCAGTTTTTGGATACACAGCTGCTGTCCTTTGGTCAGTACCCCACAACAGGAACTAGCTTCGGCTATGGGCTACTTATTCTTTCCCCAGTCAGTTCTCGAGTACTTTCATTGTATTAGACTTCCTGCGGGAAGACAAACATTTCTGTTTTGTTTTGTTATTAGGAACATTGCGGATTTGTTCCATATCTTTCAGGCTAGAGAGAAAATGGAAATGAAGACATAAAATGATTTGTACCAAGCTTCGCTCCCTTTTGGATCGCAACTTCTTCAACTACTAGTATATTCATTAGACTGCCTTCGAAACATCATGAAGAATCACGTTCAGAGAGAGAACAGAAACACAATATTAATCTAACTATAAACTTAGCAGTGTACTCCACGAGCTATACTGCAAGTTTTGAACAATCATTCTTGTAAACAGCGAAGGCGTCAATTATTTGAGGAGAGGTACTGGTAGCACACGAATTACCCGAAGTCGGCATCCTGAGTATCCTTCTCCAACAGAAGGAACGATGAAAGAGGAATTGGGACTGCGGAGCCGTTGCGAGTTATGCTCCATTTAAGGGTCGACGATGAAATGGGGTGTTGGTAGGTTTTAGGCTAGGGCATTCAAGATCGTTATCGTTGTAGCGCCCCCAAACGGTACGCGGGGTTTGTCACCGCCCACACAGCCTAGGTGGCAGAAAAAGAAAACCCCTCCTCCAAAAGCTACAAGTACCTAATATTTGATTACCTCCCCAAACCGCAAAAATGGCAACGCCCAAACCCATACATACACTCGTCCTCGACGCCGGACCAATAATAAAAAATGACCCTCCAGTTTCCACCCTCCTCTCCCAAGCCGAAGCCCTCTACACCATCCCCGCGGTAATCGACGAAATTCGCGATCCCGTTACCAGATCCCGAGTTGAGACTACCTTGATACCCTTTATAATATGTCGATCGCCCAGGCCTGCTAGCATCAAAATTATCACGGACTTTGCGCGAAGAACGGGCGATTTGGAGGTGTTGAGTCGACCGGATATTCATTTGATAGCGTTGAGTTATGAGTTGGAGTGTGAGAGGAATCAGGGGGATTGGAGGTTGAGGAGTGTGCCTGGGCAGAAAAGGTTGAATGGGGCACCTCCTAGTATTGTTGAGGAGGGTAAAAAGGAAGATGGGGTGAAGGAGAGTGCAACTGCCGGAGAGACTATTGTTGAGAGTTCTGCTACAGAGGAAAAGAAGGAGCCTGAATTGGAGACTTCTGTGATCGAGGAAACGAGTGCAAAATCAGAATCCATAACTGTAGTAGGAGAGCAGCTCGCCGCAACTACAATTTCTCCAGCAGATACCCTCCCAGCTGTTCAAGAAAACCCGAAACCAATGGAAGAACCCACAACCACAATACAAGAACGCACAATCACCCCCGAATTAATCGAAGAAGCCCAAGGTTCAGTATCAGAAGACACCGACGACGAAGGCTGGATCACCCCCGCCAACCTTGCCGAACACAAAGCCCGGGACTTAAACGGCCAAGCAGAGCCAGAGCCAGAAATCAAGATAATGCAAGTGGCAACCATAACCTCCGACTATGCAATGCAAAACGTTATGCTCCGCATGAACCTCAACCTCCTCGCCCCCTCCCTTCAACGAATCCGTCAACTCAAAACCTGGGTCCTCCGCTGCCACGCTTGTTTCCACATCTCGCGGGACATGAGCAAACAATTCTGTTCCCGCTGCGGAAAGCCTACCTTGATCCGCACATCTTGTTCAACGGATAAAGATGGCAATTTCCAGGTCCATTTGAAGAAGAACATGCAATGGAATACTAGGGGGAATGTATATAGTATTCCGAAACCGGTGGCGGGGACTTCGAACGGTAAATTGGTTGCTGGGGGAGGCAAAGGGGGATGGGGACAGAGCTTGATATTAGCGGAGGATCAGAAGGAGTATGTACAGGCGGAGACTAATGCTAGGAGGAGGAAAGAGAAGGATCTTATGGATGAGGATTTTTTGCCTAATATCCTGTCTGGGGATAGAGGGAGAGGGGGTGGGAGGACGAAGGTTGGGGCTGGAAAGAATGTTAATTCTAAGAAGAGGAACAAGTAGGTTAGGTGGAAATCGCATCAATATAATTGGAGTTTGGAGCATCAGGAAAAACTTGGGCGGGAGAAAGATTAGAAATTTGCAATTGAATACCCTTCTCTACGGGCTTTTTAAGCCCATTCTCTACAAGCACGAGTACTTGTAAATACGCTTTAATGTTCTCAAGCTTGCAGCCCGAGGTGAACCCCTCGATTCCTAAGCCTGAAATACGAGGCTGAGATGAAGTCATCAGCCTCCAACTCATCTCCCAGTTCAAAAAATATTCACTCCAAACTCCCCCTTCCTCAAAACCCCCCCTACCATGGCAAAGTACGTCTCCCCTCCTTCAAAATCGACACCAAAACTCTCGCAAAACCAAAAACTGACCATGGACCCTGAAAGCAACATCCTCTTCCTCCCGTTCCGGAAAACGAACAGCCTTGCCCTCTCCTCCGCAATTAAGCAATACATCTCCAGCAAATATGAGCAACACCCCGACATGTTCAAGCAAGACCTCGAGGTCATCGATGCTCTGCGACGAGATGCCGTGCACGTGAGGGAACCGCATACGAGTGGGATCAAGAAGATAGCTGCGTATGCGGGGCAACTTTCCTGGATGGGGGGGAAATTTCCTATTGATGTAATTCAGCCCACCCTTTCTGTTTGTTTTTAGGGAGGGACTAACTTGATGGGATAACAGATTGGAGTTGATTTTGTTTGGTATCCTGCGCTGGGATATAATGTCGAACGACCGATTACGGAAAATAACCTTAAATTCGAACTCGCGAATGTTCTTTACAATCTTGCGGCTCTGTACTCACAGCTAGCTACTGCTTCGAATCGTGGGACGACGGAGGGGTTGCGAGCGGCCTGTAATTATTTCTGTCAAGCTGCGGGGGTAATACAATATATCAAAACGGACGTCATTCCCGAATTACGAACTACCCCGCCAGAAGACATGGATGATAGTACCCTCGAATCCCTGGAATATCTTATGCTGGCACAAGCCCAGGAATGTTTTTGGCAAAAGGCAGTTATGGATGGGTATAAAGATGCGTCCATTGCGAAGTTAGCTGCTAAGGTCTCGGACTTTTATGGTGCTGCGGGCGATTGGGGGGTCAAGAGCGAGGCTATCAGTTCGGAATGGATACATCATACTACGGCGAAGCATCACCATTTTGCGGCTGCGGCGCAGTATCGGCAAGCCTGTGATTGTTTGGAGAAGAGGAAGTATGGGGAGGAGGTTGCTAGGTTGAGGGATAGTATTGCGTGTGTTAATGAGGCTTTGAAGGAGGCGAGATACTTGAACAAGGTCGTTTTGGGTGACTTAAATGGGCTGAAGAATAGAGTGACGGAGGATTTAAAACGGGCAGAGAAAGATAATGACCTGATATATCTCAGTGAGTCTTCCAGAAGTCTCGTGCGCCTTTCATACTGACTTATTTTGTAGACCCCGTACCCCCAAAATCAGAACTCAAGACCCTTGAACGAGCCAATATGGCAGTATCGAAAATCCCAAAAGAAATATCAGAGCCAGCGAGTTTCATTGGAGATACCAAAGAATTTGGTCCACCACTTTTTGCAAAACTGGTTCCATTCGCTGTACATGTTGCAGCCAGTATCTACGAAGAGAGACGGGATCGTCTTGTAAACGACAACATAATCGCTAAACTCGAAATTTCAACCACCAAAATCCACGACACCCTCCAATCCCTCAATCTCCCAGGTTCACTCCAAGCGCTGGAGAAACCCCTAGGTCTCCCACCAACCCTTACTGCGCACGCCGAAGAAATTAGGCAAGCAGATGCTCTGACAAGATTACAGCGATCTTTTTCCGATACCGCCAAGCTAAAAGCTTCAGATGATAGCCAGTTTGCCGAAGGCAGAGAACTCCTCCAAGCAGAAGCCGCAGAGAACGAAAGACTTCGCATGAAATATGGGACCGATCGATGGACGCGCCTAGATTCCCGCACCGCAGCTGCAAAACTATACGCCCAAGTTGATGAAATAGACGGTTACCTCAAGAGCGCAGCAAACAGCGACTCCCTCGTGCTAACGAAGTTTCGCGAATGTGAAGACATGTTACGCATTCTCTCCAGCTCTGACCGAGATATTGGAAATTTTGTCCCCAGTAGCCGCCGTGTAGCCATACCCCCGAAACTTGAGGGAGAGGTGTCAAGGTTGAGAAGCAGTCTCAATGATATCTCCCGCCTCGAATCGAGACGGAGAAGGAAAATCGAAGCACTTCGCGAAAAAGCAAAGAAAGACGATATAAACACCTCTATCCTCGCCGAAGCCGCCCGCTTGGAACGCGAATACCCATCACAAACCATTGCCGCGGTCCACTTCGAAGATTTCTTCGATCAAAGACTTACAAAATATGATGTTGATACTTCCTCCTTGGCTGCTGAAGAGGAGGAACAGGAACATCTTACTCAAGCACTTGAAGAAGCGAACGCTCGCTTCGTTGCGGCTAGGAAGGGAGATACGAGTTCACGGGAGCGGGAAAAAGCATTGCAGAAGCTAGAAAATACATATTTCAAGTACAAGGAGATTGTGAGTAATTTAGATGTAGGACGGAAGTTTTATAATGATCTTGCACGGATTGTGGGGCGGTTTCGGGACGCGGTGAAGGCTTTTGTTTATGAGAGGCGGGAGGAGGCGATGGTATTGGAATCGTAAGTTTTTCCCTTTTCTTGTTATGGCGTCGCCATTTCCTTCTTCCCTCTCAGTGGTTTGAATCCCTTGGACTTGGTGCATTGCTAATCAAATTAAACAGGGAACTCGCCCTCCCACCTCTTTCCTCGCTAAGCATGTATCACGCTCCTCCACCCCCACAACCCCCTCTGGGTAATCCTGCGTCGCCACCTCATCAACCTCAACAAGTACCCCGTGTATATAATGATGCCGCGGATGCGGATATTCCTGCGCCGGTACCGACGAGGAAGAGTATGCAGAGTCCCGGTCTCGCGATGGGTATGGGTCCGGGGGGAACGTGGGATCCGGCTATGGGAATCAAGTTTGGTGGTGCGCCGCCGCAGGGAAACCCGCAACCTCAAGGTGGGAATCAAACTTGGGATCCGAATAGGGGGGTTAATTTCGGCTAGGGAGAGGGGTTTGAGGGGTATGGTGGGATTGTATATTTGAATGGTGAGAGTTGCGAGGGGCATTGCTGTTAATGATGAGTTGATGAGTAAATGAGGGATGACGAATGAAGAACGAATTTACGAACTTTTCCTTCTTCTCAAATCGACTTTCTTTAGCAGAGCACACAAGTTCTTCCTTCTTTTATTTCAACTCTGTGTTCCGTGCATTTTTGGGCACTTTTAATATTGTAATGGGGTAAGGGGGGGGACGTGAAGACACGAATTTCTCTTGCTCCTCCTACAAGTTTGTGGGTCTCAGAGACATTCTTTTATAGGTAGATGATCTGTAAATTGATAATGGAAAAGCTTCCTATTGCTATTGGCCTAACAGTAACTTGAAAATGTAGAAGGCAACTTCTAGGTATATCTATATATCACAGCACAGAATACTATCCTTAAAGTTTCAGGTTTCCTGACTGCAACAGCAATAATACTGGTTCTATATTGTAGGGTTCAACAATAAGATCCGGATTGTATTGAAGTAAGACAATAATATAAGCGTGTTTTCTTGGGATAACCTGTAAATAAACGTTTATCCTCGTCAGGCGACAGGCACCCTTTGCTTTGCAAGGTAAGGCATTTTCTTCTAGAATGCAAGCGAGTGAGTCCTCATTTGTCAGCCAATCGTGTATCTAGGGGGTAATCAGTCACAAACACCTACATAACTGGCCAGGATTATCCGCCCATAATGTCCAAAGGGAAGAAGATCAAAAGAATCCACAGGAGCTCAGTGACGACGAGACACGACAAGTTGAGAAACGACAACACCCTTTCCCTTGTACTAGAATTTCCATTACTTCCTAGCCCTTAAACATCGTAGAATCCAAGGTTACTGATTGATCCGGTGGGAGCCATAGCTCGGGAAGATCTCGATTCCTAGCGCCATTGTTGCTTTCAAGGTCGTTTGATCAAGGTTCAAAAATCCGTTGTTAACCGAAAGGATCGAAAGGTGGAAGTCGTTCGCACTATTCTCTTCTGCGAGCGTCAAACGGGCCTTCTATCCAGAAGAAAAAGGGCAGAACACTGGGAGAAAGTAGGGAATTGCGATGGTGACTGAAATTTCTGGTAAAGGACCATGATATGAACTTGTAGACTGTTGTTTGTGGTTATTTTCAAGCCAGTGACTTATTGTTCATTTGGATGCGGAGGAGGGGTCTACGGAGTAAACGAATTTTAAAGAGACCCCTGTTGTCAGCCTTGCACGGCCAAGACCAATTATTGGTTTCACTTCACACCCCCAGCTCAGTTGGTAACATAATGATTTCAATCTACTAAAATAAGAGCAGATACGAACAATTTCAGGCGAACCTCCACTCATATCTTCATCTCGGGTTCTCATTAATAGCACACCCCTTTTTTCAAGCCTAGCAGCACGGCCAGCGTGGGGAAGCTCACCCCCGGAACGTTTACCCCGCTATATCACCCCCCCTCAAGTAGGAACAATTGAAGGAAGATGCCCTTCCCTTTTATACTTCCGACAACCTCGCCATTTTCCTTCTCGAAACATTTCAGTAGTGATTCTCATCCTTCCCTTCCACTGTCAGCTAGCACTTATCGTGGCGTGCTCCGAGATGTTCTAAAGAAACACAAACGTCTACCACCAAACGAGCAATCCTCAAACCTCGGAAATGTCATCTTAGCTTTGAACAACTACATCCCCTACCTCCTCGCCCTGGACGAAGGCCTAGGAAGTCAACCAGTCGCAGGAGAAGAACTAGATGTCGTCCTCAAATCAACACCAACCCTCCAATGGCGACCCACTATATCAGATAACCCCATCCCCGGTCGAGACCGCGGAAAAATCAAGATTAAATCGCTAGAATACGAGATCTACTTCGTCCTCTCGATATTGGGTTATACACAAACTTTATTAGCAAGAACGGCACTTCATCCTCTTTATTCGTCGACCTTTGCGAGTCCCAGTCCCGAACAGAGAACGTTGGCGATCACTACTGCGACGAAACATTTACTTTCCGCTGCTTCGGTGCATGATTACATTTCTACTAGGACGGACCAGTTATCTTCCGATCCACCATGTGTTGATATCACCAAGACTGCCTTTCGCGCTTTTTCGTCACTTGCTATGGCTGAGGCTACTCTTCTTGCAGTTCTGAAAGACGATCCTTATCCTGCGAGCGTCGCGCAAGATCGGAACAAAAATGACAAGGAATGGATGATTAAAGCTCCCGAAATTCCAAAAGTGCGAGCACATCTCTTTGCACGTCTCTGTTTAGCAGCTGCCGAACATGCCGCGAATGCAAACTCCTTATTGAGTACTGGTTCGGGCCAAGGAAGAGTGGATGCGGATTTACTCAAGTATGTCGAGGATCTACAGAGGACGGGGAGGGGAAAGGCATGTCGGTTCTTTGGGATCGATGCTGATTTGGGAGGACAGACTGGGACGGGGATTGCGTGGTTGCAGGCTGGTGCTTATGAATTGGGGTTTTCGGGTGGGAGGAAGGAGAATGGGAGTAAGAAGGGTCTTAGTGTTAGACGGTTGAAGAAGGATTGGTCAGAGAAGAAGGAGGATAAGAAGATCGAGAGAGGGGCAAATTGGGGGGCTGATGCGGGGAGGTTGGAGGAGAGTAGGGTTTTGGAGATGTTGGAGAAGAAGTGGAATAAGATGAATGATACTGTAAGTTCCTCACACATCAATGAGTTCTCGCTAACAGTATGCAGATAAACACTCAAGCCATTCCTCCGATTGGACCCTTGATGGCTTCGATGCCTTCAGGGAGAGAGATCCATAGTATGAAGCCTTTTGTACCTCCTACTCTTGATACTTCGGTACTTGAAGCTATGAGAGCACCACCTGATCGAGTGGATGATTATAGTAGTGCTGCGAGTTCGGATGAGGAGGGGGAGGCTCAGACTCCTGTTGGGGCTTTTCCTGGTACAAAGACCGATTATCGGAGTGAGAGCACGAGTAATTACTTCTGAGAAGAGCACTTGTATCAGTACCAAATTGTATTTGTGTGAATGATAGAGTGTTTTTGGGTCACTGAGGACGTGCCTCTAGAAGGGAGGAAGTGAATGATGTGCATCCTAACCTCAAGCAATAATTTCAGATTCACCACTGACCCCTCATGATTCACACTACACTCACTCACTCCCGTCATAGTGAATCTCCTCTTTCTCTTTTCGTGGATTATAAATACAGCTTCACCTCCCTCTTCATCTTGTGTTTCCTTTCTTCACGAACATACGTTTCCATCACTCTCAATATATACAAACTCACCACACACTTTCCATATACGTACACACATCGACTAACACAACCCACACACAACACCCAAAACCACACAAACTCTCAAAAATATCAACAATGCCATTCGCCATCAAGCCAACAGGCAAAGTCTCAGGCGTAACCTACCCATGTCCCTTCCATCCATCTTAACTTCTTGTCTCATGTATCCTTTTCACATCAAAGCATCATTCCCATTTCCCCTTCAATAATCTCAACCCCCATATCTAATCTCACCCCATAGAACCCCCAGACCGAAGCCGAAATCAACGCTGAGCTCGAAGCCCTCCAAGAAGAAGTCGCCCATCAAGAAGCGGAACTCGCAGCTGCCGAAGCGGAGGAAGCCTTTTTCGCGGAACAAGATCGGAAGAGACACGAAGCGGCAGCTTCTACTGCTGCTGATGCACCGGTTGCGGGGAGTGGAAGTTCTCAACAGCCTATCGAGAGTAAGGGAAAAGAGGAGAAAAAGGGAAAAGAATCTTATCAAAGTGAGGATCGGGAGGCTGTTGAGGTTAAGGAGCGCTTGAGGTTCCCTTATCCCGCTTACAGTACTGTGGCTTTTGTTAAGAAGTGACTAGTCCTGTCTGTTGGTGAGTGAGGGGTTGAAATGTACGTGTGAGTTTTACTTTCTTTCTCTTTTATAAAGAGATTTCCGAACTCTAGGGGTATGATGGATGTCGGGAGTTGATGGGACTAGAGTGGAGTATTTGGTTGAGGATCCATGCGACCTTCTTTTTTCTTTCTTTATATAGATATACGAGATTGTGGGTTGAGGTTTGAGAGGAGCTAGTAAAATTCGAAGATGTTTTTACAAAGCAACGTTTTTACAGGAGTGGGTATTGTTTGTGTGAACTAGATTTAGGTGAATAAAAGATCCCATGTAAAACTTGATTTCGTTTTGTTAGTTCAATTCTCTCAGAGAGCATTGTACAATTTTCTTCTGTAGCTATACTTACGACAAAATTTCAGAGAGTGGATATTAAATATATGCTTGTTGAATATTAATACTTTGTTTAGAAAGCCATTTTAGATGACTGTCCTTCCAATATTCTTCTACGCTTCACCAACAATACTACGACACCTTTGGCGGCTGAACAAATCATGAGAGCGACTGACCTGGCACTATTTAGAATTATAAAGCTTCGTTCAATCTTGAACTTCTTTGAAATCGTACTTTCAGGTCAGTAGGCGATGACTAGAAGGATGCGTGGCAGGCGTCTCAATGGAACCATGCTCGATTACTATAATGAAAGTATCTGGGGTGTTAGAACGAGTTTTCAGTTCCAAAGTAGGGGAGATTCAACATATCTAACCTATCAAGACGAGAATGGGATCCGCAAGATGTACTCAATTTCTCGATGGGGGCATAGGATGTCGAGGAAAGTGTAGCCCACCCAAAGAGGTCGACCTTTTATGAATTAATGAATTCTTCCAAAGGTTCTTTACACTCCAATTTACGTACGACAAATTTGAATTTTTATGTATCGTAGTATAACTAATTCAATTTACCTAAAGTACCTCGAACATTTTGTTTTAGTAACAATATCTATTTCGA
The DNA here is from genome assembly GCA_001399465.1 of Hymenoscyphus scutula. Classification (NCBI taxonomy): domain Eukaryota; kingdom Fungi; phylum Ascomycota; class Leotiomycetes; order Helotiales; family Helotiaceae; genus Hymenoscyphus; species Hymenoscyphus scutula. The sequence continues at coordinate 7,294 of LKTO01000351.1, read as the reverse complement.
CTGAATTTCCCGATTCTGGAGAATAAGGATTTCGGTAGATTCTTCATGTTATGATCGCATCGTTTCTCTTACCAGAAGTGCCCAGGAGATCCATGCGAGAGGTAATATGGTGGGAAGCCAAAGGGTTGAATCGCTGGAAATTCCGTTTCCCGAATGATTAACTCGTAGATCAATTTACAATAATTACAGTATATCGTTTTCTTAAGTCCCTACCTATCCCAAATAACCTTACACGAGAACAACAGATCGGAAATCTACCCGGAAATGAAAGAGATACAGTAAAGAATACTATGAATCTCAACAACGATTTTATGTAGAGACATAGGGATTTCGAGGAGAGGGAAAGAGGTTCTATAACCCTTCGAGTTCTGCGGAAGACAGGGAGAGAAAAGAAGACTTGCTAGAAATTGAAAGAAGTATTAAGGAAAAAGGAGGTTGGAAGTGTTTACATTCCCAGGGAAATGAGGTGGATAAGTTGAAGTTTCTTGGCGAGGACAACTTAGACGGTTGAAGCACATCACGTGAAAAATCGACGGATTGAAATGGCAAGAGCACCTAGTGTAGTTCTTCTCACAAAAAAGAATTCTGGAGACCTGACACTTTCAAACTTGCATAATTCAAGTCATTTTCGCTTCCGTCGCTACATTTGCTCAGAAATTTACTTGCAATCAATTTTTTATACTCAAGTCAAAGCAGTACAGATTAGGAAAATCCGAAAATCGGCGATAACTACAGCCTCGTTGCCTCAAGCTCAAAGGCATATCACGACGACGACGTTGCAGCAGCGGATAGTCAACGACCGACGACCGACGACCCCTATAACACATGAAACTATGGCAGCTACCGCTCCTGGAGCTGGCAGCAAAGGTTCGTACAGTTCCTCGCGCGCAACGCTCCCGGATACCTACTAATCAAAGACATTGCATTAGGCAACTCTGACGACACCCCGATAAAGGTCACACCAAAGAATGGCAAGGAGAAACCGAACGGCACTATCAAATTGAAGAAACCCCCGCCGAAAGTCATACGCGCTGGGAACTGGAGGGATGGGAGCGTGGTTGACGGTAGGTGGAGGGGCATTCGCATTGCGACGCGACCAGCGATCTGTGTACTGACGTACCCATAGAGGACGATAAGAAGAAAGGAACCAATACCCCCTCTACAAACTCGGTGCCAGCGTCGCCAGGTCCAGTTGTGAATCCCTTGGACGAAGAAGCGCGAGAGACCTTTGCGACGGGTCGACCCCTCGAAGACAGCCCGGACCTGCAGTCATGTAAACATTGCAAGAAGAGCTTCCTGACGACTGCGATCAAGGCGCATTTGATCCAATGCCTAGCTGCAAAACGATTAAAGGCGCAGAAGAAAAAGGAACAGAAAGAAGCTCGTGAGAGGGAAAGGAAAGGGCTGGGACAAGCTGAGAAGGATGATGATGGAGATACCAAGATGGATGACGACGATGACGACGATGTTTCCCCCGACAAGAAAGGCCCAGAAGGGTTAAAAACCGCAAAGAAAAGTGCTGGAAAGAAAGTTGACATTGACGATCCCAAGAAAGGGAAGAAGCGCAAGGCAGATGGGGATGCAGAGAAAGCACCAAAACCGAAGAAGAAGAAAGAAGAGCCCAAGCTGAAAGCTCCCAAACCAAAGGGTACATCACCATCTATTTTATATACCGAGTCTCAATCTACTCCTGCTTTTCTTATTAGAAACCCTACTAACTCTTATGTTCACCAAAATAAAGGTCCAGTAGATGTTGAGAGACAATGCGGAGTCATGAAGGATGGACAGCCTTGTGCTAGGTCTCTCACTTGCAAAAGTCATTCTATGGGAGCAAAGCGTGCAGTTCCAGGTCGAAGCCTGCCATACGATATGTTACTCACGGCCTACCAGAAGAAAAATCAAGCAAAACAGCAGAGTACACACCCCACACCCCCCAAAACACTTGAGGATATCCCAACTAAACATTTACACAGAAGCGGCAATCGACGCCAACGCCCCTCTCGAGGACGAAGAAGCTGCAAACGGCCCCGTCGACGAGGACGAGGAACTCACTTCCGTTATGGCAGGCCTCTCAAATTGGAATCCTCAACCTGTCGTACCGCCACTGGTTCACATGCCCATTGAAAAGATTTACCAGCGACAGAGATTATACGAGCAGCTCCATAACGCCACCAACGGTTTCACAGTCAACATTTTCAAATGCGGGGACGGTTTGAAGAAAACTAGTAATAACACGATACATGTCAATTCCAATGAAGCTGACGGCGAGGTCGATTTAGGAGCCAGTATAGCGAATCTGGCTGCACGTCGAGCCAGCGGCTTCAACATGCAACTTCCCCAAAGGAAGATTTCAGGTCCGATTCGACCGCCGGGAACAGGCTGAGTAGGCGTTTCGATTAGGGTATAACACGTGTAGGAAATAATTTGTCATGAGCTACGAGCGAGCATTGATAGGTGTCGGATGGGTTTTTTTGGGCTACCTGAATGGGATATTGGTCTTCCTTGTGTATAACGTTTTGGAGTTTTATGGTCGGGTACTCTCATATAGCTACGGCTTTTGGGAATGGGATTAAGGGTTTGGAATTGGGAGGCAAATTGTCTTGTTGGGAGGCGCCTCTTTTAGGCTTCATAGCGTGATAGTGTTTGGGATTACCTATTAGGTGGTAAGGTCAATAAAATGGTTCAATTACAGGTTCTCGTTTTTGTACTTGCTATTTTTTTTATTTTTGTTTTGACTGAGTGAGGGACCGGAGCCGAGGACGTTCGTTCCTTCCTTGACTTCTTTCTTGAGTCGACCGGTCATGGTACCTGTGGGCGTGAGGTCTTTTCTTCATTCCCTGAAGTTGTCTTTCGACTTGACCTTGGTGTCACGAATCACGGGCACACGTGACGAGTGAAGACCAGGCGGCGTCCTGACAGGTTAAGCACTATCATATACTCTTATAGTATCAAGGGATCGGTTAGGTTAGCTAAGCGATCCAAGGATTTCATTATATCTCTATCACGTGACATGCGACATGGCCAACGTGTCGACCATGTCGACCATGGCTAAACAGTCGACTATAGCGGCCACAAGCAAGAAGGTTCTATATAAGACTAGCACGTCTACTATTAGATAAGGAGCTTTGTACTCAACTTAATATTACATTGTTATCACTACCTTGACAGCTTTGTAGTTAAGTGACGAGTTTACCTCCGAGTAAACACCCAGACCTTGATTGTGCCTCTTTATAAGAACAAACCCTAGCGATACTTAGTACCTTAGTTAGTTAGTTTAAGAATCGTCATACTTTGAGCACCTAAGCTTAGAAGTCAATCAACATAATATTAGCTACTTCATCGAACCCACGTACACTAGTGGTAACCTCACCTACACTAACCGTGGCGCCAACCATCACCACTCGAGAGGAAGTCAAAATCCCTCTTCTAAAACTATTCGATAGATCGCCCGAGAAACTCGCAGAGTTCCTCATGAAGGCATCTATGTACCTCTCCTTCTATACTAGTCAGTTCACCCATGAGACAGACTAAGTCATCTGGATCACTACACGACTAGAAGGAGCAGCATACAACTAGATAGAACCTCACCTAGAAGATTTCTAGGCTAATAGGACAACTAATGGAAAAGTCTCTACCGCTATAACAGACCGAACAAAGGATTTGTTTAGGAATGTTAAGGGATTTAAGTTAGGAATAAACTAAGTATTTAAGGACGTAGACATAAAGAAGAAAGTAGTTTGTATACTATACGCCTTAAGGTAAAACAGATCTACAGCTAAGTATACGTCGTAGTTTTAATAATACTCTATACATATAGAATAAAACGACGAAGCTCTAAGAGAGTAGTTCTACTAAGGACTTAAGAATAGCGTAAAAGATAAGCTAGCTAGAGACGATTTCTCTAACACGTTAAATCTATTAACTAATAAAGCTATTAAAATTAACAATTATAATTATAAACGAACCTTAGAAAAAAAGAGTAGCTATAGACATTAAGCCTTAAAGGGTAGCTACTAAAGGGATTATAGAGATCTTATATAACTTAACACTACTATACGAAAACTCTTCTAGCTAAAGTAATAATATAGTAGAAGGCTAGGGCTATCCTAGAAGGAACGAAACCGACGACGCGAGTAGAACCTCTACTTTTCATATGGCCTGACCGGCTATAGAGTAAGTAACTATCGTAAGAAGGCTAATTCTCTAGGAAAGTATTAAGCGTTTACTACAACTAGGAAGAAAATAGTATTACTTGAGAGATTTAACCTATCCGACGAAGAGCTAGAAGCTTGTAGGTATAGAACGTAAGTAGAGGATAAGGAGAACCCTATCCTTAAATAATACTACAAGGAATAGTCTAAATCAGAATATAATATACCTCTATAACATAAAGTAGAGATAGTAGAGTTATTATTAGTCTTATCGCTAGAATTAATAGACAAGTCTAGTTAAGAGAATAACTAGGACGACAACCCTTAAGTAGGAGAAACGTAGGCATTCATAGAATGTTTCAACCGCGGTAACCGATAGGTAGACCTAGACAGAAACAAGTTAGACTTTTAGACCTCTTATATAACTAGAGGATAGGCTCTAGAAGCGCTAGAACGATTTTGAGTTTAGAACAACCTTCTAACAAGTATTATCTTCAGGAATCTTAAAAGCAACCTAGATACTATAGAAGGAAAACTAAACATATAAGCTATTAAGGACATCTTCGAGTCTACCCTTAAGTTATAGAGAGAAAGGGACTAACCTTTTACCTAACTACAAGTAGAAGAATACTAGGCCCTAGAAGTTATATTAGAAGATGTGATTATATAGTAGTAGTACTACTTAAAACCTACCTTAGACTAGGAATCAGAGAAATAGTTTACTAGTAATAAACCTAACTACAGCTAAATAATAGAATAGTAAATAGTCTATAGAGTAGCTAAGAGTAACTCTTAGCAAGTAACACTCTACCCTTAGAGGAATAACCCTTAAGTAAGAGAAATCAGTAAAAGAGAGCGTAGTTTTATAGTCTATATAAATAGACAGGAAATCTATACTATATTAGAAGACTACTAGTTAACGATAACTGTAAAAATCAGAGGACAGGAACTCTAAGTTATAATTAACTTAGGAGCGACAGGCAACTTTCTTTCTCTATTAGCTCTTAAGAGACTAAACGTCCCTATTAAGAAGACAGGACTATACTACCTAGGCATAGTTAATAGAACAGATATAGTATATCAAAACAGAGTTATTAATTAGTAAACTATTCTAATATAAATTATTATCGAAGAATACTACTTAGATATATAATTCAATATTATAGCGATTAGAAGCTAAGACATAATACTTAGTATACTATAGATTAGAGAACATAATCTAGATATCGACTAGAAAGCCTGAATAATAACTTTTAGCTAATACAACTATAAAGGATCGTAGCCTTAACTATATAGCCAGAACAAGGTTAGCGCCACCTCTTCTAAGGCGCTAGAACACCTTGCCGAGGGTTCTCTACAGGTTAGTAAGAAAGCTAATAACATAATACCTATATAGTATAGAGAATTCGCAGAATTGTTTAAGAATCTAGAGGACTTATAAGCTCTACTAAAACATTATCTATAGGATTATAAGATTAAATTAAAAGAGAGTTATAACCTTAAGAAACAGAAAATATAGCCTTATAGTTAGATCAAGCTATAACGCTTTAAGAGCTATGTTGTTAAAGGTTTAAAGAAAGGTTATATTTAGAGATCTAAATTACCTATTCTATTAAATATATTAGTTGTTAGTAAGAAGGACGACCTAACAGGTTAAGTCTACGTTGACTACTAAGATGTAAACAACGTAATAATTAAGAACGCTTACCTACTACTAGAAGAATAATATCTACTAGACAGAATTAGCTCTACTAAGATATTTATAAAACTCGACTAATAGAACGCTTATGCCTTGATTAGAATTAAGGTAGGCGATAAGTGGAAAACCGCTTTTAGATTACTCTTAAGACTCTATAAGTATATAGTAATACTATTTAGATTAGCTACTACGCTAGTAACCTACTAGAGGTAGAATAATAATATTCTAGAAGGTCTTCTAGAGGTAACGGTTATTTATTACCTAGATAACATTCTAATCTACTTAGATAAAGTAGAAGAATATAAGAGCTATATATATAAGGTTATAAAAAGACTTACTATAGTAAACTCTTATCTTAAGTTATTAAAATATAAGTTTAGAGTAACTTATACTAAGTTCCTAGGCTAGATAATATCTCTAGAGAGAATAGAAATTAACCTAGACAAGATAAGAGACGTTATTAACTAGGAATTACTAAAAAACGTTAAAGACATTTAACGCTTCTAGGGATTCGCTAACTTCTGTCGTTAGTTTATAGTAGACTACGCTAGAATATTAAAACTAATAATAAACCTTACACGTAAAGGAGTACCTTTTATATAGGACAAGATCGTAGAGACAGCCTTTTAGATAATAAAGAAACACTTTACTAAGGAACCTATCCTATATAGCTACGATCTAGAGAAACCGAGTACTATAGAAACAGACTTATCAGGTATAGCAATAGATGCTATACATCTACAACTAGACGAGAACGGAAAATTAATGCCTGTAGCCTACTACTCTAGAACGCTAGACCTAGTATAGTAGAACTATACTATATTCGAGAAGGAACTACTTACTATAGTCTTTGCTTTAGAACATTAGAAAATCTACCTCTAAGGAACGAAGCATCAGGTGACAGTCCTTACTAATCACGCTAACCTTCGAACCTTTACTACTACTAAGAAACTCACAAGTGAACGCCTTACTAGATGGTTAGAAACTCTATTATACTATAACATCGTCATCTAACATGTTATAGGAACTATAAACCTAAGAGTAGACGCTCTTAGTTATAAACCAGGCTATAAGGAAGCTAGAGAATATATAAGACTAGTAATATTAAAAGAGCTATCTAATAGAGACTTAGCTTCGATAGTTTACTAAATTATAGCTATATAGACAGTAGATCTATAGCTAGATGTAATCTAGGACATATATAAAGGAAAGAACTAGTACTATAATAGGAAATTATAGGTTCTAAAAGAATATATAAAGTAGTTTATTAGTAAGTACTATTTAGTACCTACTTATAGACATTAAGGAATAAGAAGGACTACTTAGTAGATTAAATAATACTACTTTATAGACTATCTACTAGCGATTATTAAGGACGTAATAAAGAAGTATAATACCTATACCTAGAATAAGGCTTTACGCTAGCTACTATATAGATAGATAG